>WEKY01031530.1:0-38896 GCA_013390045.1 Picathartes gymnocephalus
TGAGAATTCTGCCGTTAAGAAGTTAGAGCTCTTTACAAAAGAGGTGAAGTGCCAATCCTGATTTGCTGATGGGGAAGCTGAAGTGGGGAGGATTGAAGTGATTTGCCTGTGGTAAGTCATCAGACAAGTATCAGCTGAGAATATGAACCAGTTCCAGTAGGGAGCATTCCACATCAGGTAACAACATCAAAGTTTTTCAGTGCTCATGTATTCTTTATCTTTTATTTAGATGTTGTTTCATTTTAGTGGAGGTGCCACTTTCAAGATTTTCTCTTCTTGCAGGCTTTTTTTTTTTAATATATAATGTGATTAAAACAAGATTTTCCAGAAGTGGATCTAGCCCTTGGATCACAAAAATCTTGGAGAGATTATCTGGGCAGTACTTGAATTTTCAGAACACACTGAACATTTCCTCTGAATCTGGCCATTTTTATCTGCTGTAATTCAAGAAAATTTTAACAAAAGTTTGATCCTGGCTTCATTTTTTGATAGAAACGAGTTTTTCTAATATACACATATCATATTTTCTATTGTAACTTTCCAATCTTCTCCAATTCAGCCATTCTGTTGATCAGTTCCTTGATGTTCTGCAGCTGTATTGTTTGTGTCCACAACAGTATTTTATAGGATTTATTACAAATATGAGACATATGGAAAGAAATAAAACACTTCAGCCTCTGAGCCCTGGCATTATATATGACTTTCTTCATGGTATGCTTTTTTTTGTTGTGTTTTGTTTTTCCTAAATTATAATTGCACGTTTTACCTTAATTTACCTCTTCTTTCCTTAGTAATTAATTTGATTTATTTGAAAATTAATCTCAGACTTGAGTTAAGTTTCAAGGAATAACACTGTAAAAATTCTATGGATAAAAGAACACAGGAGTCCAGAACTTTTCCTAGCAGTCTCTAATCGACTATACCTTCTTGTTTTGTTGCTTTTTTGTTTGGACCATTAAAAATGTTTACACGAAGATAAAGTTTCTCTTCAGGTTTGGGAAGTTTTTACAAGTATTACATAATTATTGAATTAACAAGTAGTGCTTTAACGATCTAAGTTTTCAAAGCCTACTTACTATATACTACCAATAAGCCTTAACTAATTAGTAAACTGAATTTTTCACTTTTATCCAGCTACATAAATGCTATACACTGAAGCCAAAGTCTATTTAATCTCTTAGAATCATAGAATCATTAAGGTTGGAAAAGATCATCAAATCCACCATTAAACCATGTTCCCAAGTGCAACCTCTACACGTCTTATAAATATCTCCAGGCGTGTTGACTCAACCACTTCTCTGAGCAGTCCATTCCAATGCTTGGCAATCCTCTTGGGCAGGAATTTTCTTCATATCACAAAACCTGCACAAGTGGACTGAAAAGTTTACACCTGAATTAGTTTTAAATCTTTGTTAGATTTAATCACATGTTTTCTTCCAAGGACAGTATTTGAACTGGTGGAAGTTGTTAACACAGTGCATTGGCTGTGCATCAGGGAACTTAAAAAACGCCCTTTAAGAATAGAAATATTTGTGCTGAAGTTATTAGTGGGTAAAAAATAACCTTGAAGATTTCAAGCAAATTCGAAGCCTCATTGTCAATGAGTATTTGGAATGTTGCACTGTATCTAAGACAACCTAATTAGTTTGGCTTTATTTAAGAAAAATCAAAGGTTTCTATATGTTTATTTTGACGTGTTAGTCATTTAATTTGCAAGCACTGGATAAAGATTCTCTATGATTTTATTTTTTTTTCCCCATGTATGTGTTCAAAGTATATTAGTAAGACAGATAACATTTTTCTTCAGAGGCCACTGTGGTCCATCAGGTAAATAATTTATATTTCGTGCTGTATAAATACATAATTGTGTTTTCCGCTGTGAATAATAAAGGATCCAAGTTTTCTCTCCTTTTATTAGTTTTACATATGCATTAGGGACATCCCTCCTGAGACAAAGCAGAGGGAACACAGAGACTGCTTTTAGTTAAAAAATGTACATTTTAGCTCCTGCCTCTTTCTCTATTTATTGCAGAAAAAATCCAAGAACAGAAGAGAATATTTCCACGACTATGAAACCTAGAACTTAGAAGCTAGAAAATGATATAATTAAGATCGCACATAGGTTTTATGTATATGAACTTTCTCCCTCACCCATAGGACTCCTGCTTCAGCCTAAACCTTCTGTGAATACAAGAATATCAATCCTTTCATCATCTTGGCTACTGCAGTCATTGCAATGGTACCCATGGACTTCAAAATATGAATTAATTTATTCCCATGGCACCTTCATGGAGGTAAGTTATTTCCCAGTGTCACAGTTGAACATTTGACTGTTATTTACTGCATAAAATAAGCAAGAACCAAATTTTCACTAACTTATGCTGAATGATTAGAAGCTCTGAGACCTTTTCCAATTTTTCTTTTCTCCATAACAGAGTACTTAGCTCTACATAGTATTCACTATGGTCAAAATCAGCTCCCAACATCTCTCAATCCAGCTGTGAAGGATTAGTATCTCTGCAAATCAGATCCTTGATGACCAATTTTGAAGCCCTGAAAATGCAGGGTTTCCCATAATGAAGTGGATTCCAGTTTTCTCTTACATGGGATATCTTTCTTCCACTTCCTTTTTCTCAAGTCCTTTTTACCAGACCAAAGACTCCTATTCAGATTCACAACAAGCACAGCATTGATCAAAATTCACAACAGACCCTTATACCAAAACAGAGATTCCAGGCTGGTCAGAGAAAAAAACGAGTTTTGTTTTGTTTTGAACTTGGTCAGAGACAATATCTTTTCCCTTGGAAACAATGGAATTTTCTTCTAGCTGGAACCTTCTGCAGAACCACTGAATTTGAATCAACCCTTATCCACGGGAAATTTCTGCACTGAGAGAGTCTGGAAAGTTACTTACCCTGTTTAAGGACTTACAGAGCACAGTTGTCTGTTTCAAACGCTGTTTAGGCCACAGAAGGATTTTGCCATGAGGTAAGCACAGAATGGAACAACAGGATGGTGTCAAATCCAGGCGAGCATGGAGGTCTGGCACAGGCTGTCTGGCACATCCTGGTTACGCATCCAGACAAGAATTCCTGCTGTTGCAAACTCTGCAGGGAAGCAACTGCTCATGTACATGTCACAGTCAAACAAAGATCACCCCAAGTTATGGGACAGGGGGTATTTGTGACCACAGATGCCACCCCCTCCCCCACCAAATATGCCTCCATGGATACCTGGAACTTGGACTGTTCTAAGGCACTGTGATGGGAACTTGAGATAAGATAAAGGTGGAACTATTGTCCAAGGGGACACTACTGATAAGGGACACAAAGAATGCAGAATTTATGGGCCACAAGGAAAGCCCACCCAGCAGCTCTGCTGAAATCCTCACCACCTAAGTAAAAGGTAATTCTAGCAGGGGAAAAGTACAACCACGAACCAAAACCCACTGACTCAAGAAGCCTGTGCCTTTTCTGGACTGTTTAGAAAGAGGAAAAATTAGTGTTACAAGTCAGGTATGTGAAATATGTCATCCTGTTTATTTGCATACAAAGTCCTATTTTGTCTGAATATTACTGTGGAGATTCCGGTTTTGGGGTTTTTTTTGACCCGTCTGTTCAATAAGCACTTTTTTTCTCTCACAGACTGCAAGCTTGTTTCGTCAGTAAACTCTGCCTCAGAGACCACTCAGCTTTCATTGTCAGTGCAGGATTACTGATATTACTGCCTATGGGCATACTGTGTCTCTCGAACACCACCGTGGCTGCTGTCAGCCACACTTGTAGCCTCTTAGCAACTACCCATTACTTATTGCAAAGAAAAGAGTAAATTTCATTTTATCGAGTGATGACCTATGGTATTGAACTTTACCTTGAATAATTATGTCAGTTGCTCTTCCCTTATCCACTAATGCTGTAACCCCACAAGAAGACCACCAAATTTGTCAGGCATGATTTGCTCTTAGTGAATCCATGTTGGCTGTCACCAGCCACTTCTGTATTTTCACTGTCCCTTAGCTTAGTTTTCCAGAGGATCTACTCCACAATCTTGCTGCACACAGAGGTGACACTGACTGGCCTGTAGCTGCCTGAGTCTTGCTTATTTCCCATTTCAAAATGGGGATTATATCATGTATTATACTAAGAACCAGAATCTCGCTCTGGATATGTCCTGGTGGAATAGAGTATAGCTCAATTGTTGCCCTTCTCCTTGCCATTACAATAAAAACAGTTTTTCTCCACCCTGTGCTTAAACCTTCACCTGGGCATATGTGCACCTTGATTAGTAGGCAAGTCTGCATTGGGACTTGCACCTGAAAGATAGTCAAACACCCAGAGACCACCCCTTAGCATTTTTTATGAAAACTACTCTTTTGCCATGTGGCTTTCTATTCTTTCCACTTATTATGAAATGAAAAACATTCCACTGCTCATTAATGAACATGAATCAAAAATTCTATCAGTTCTATCTGTTTTATCAAGATTCGTGATTGAGAGCAGCAATTATTATCTTAGAATCTTAGAATCATAGAACTGTTTAGTTTGGAGAAGACCTTTAAGATCATGTGGTCCATTAATTCATCACTGCCAAGTCCAGCACTCAAACATGTTCCTAAGCACCATATCTACGTGTCTTTTATGTCTTCAGGACAGCTGGCAACAGTGATTATGTGCAGACACATATGCATGTAGCATTTCTCTTGGAAATAAGACAAAAAAGGAAGGTGTATGCCCAGTGCAAGCAAGGTCAGGTGGCATGGGAAGAATACAGAGATGTTGCTTGCCACCACAGGGAGAAAATTGACAGGATTTATAAGCGTGTTGGCCAAAGGTAATTCCTCTTTCTGCTACTCTCCTTTTCTGATGCAGAGTATATTCGTATTCACTTTCAGGACTGAGAGCTTCTGAGCAAAATATTCAATGACCAGAAAAAGGGCAGGACATAAGGGAGCTGCAAAATTGGACCTCTACCATTAGCAATGGAACAACTGAAGTTAACAGTGAATCCGTGAGTTATATGTGCATTCAGAGAAAGCGTAACAGAGTTGACAGAGGAACTAAGAGTAGGAAGATATTTGGAAACCCAATGTCAGATTTACCCAGATGTCATATCAATCACTACACCCTCACAAGAGATCTGATTCCAATTTCTAGATGACTTTTTATCATTCCTACACTGCCTAATTTTGCAGGGGTTTATAATGCCTTTCCTTGAACATCTATTACCCTTCAAAGAAAAATTAAATTTGCTTTTTGTTGCTTTCCTAAGAAGGCATAAAATTCCTTCAGAAGTAGAAGTCTATGGCAGCTTCATTCTAAGGACTAATGTGTAGAATGAAAAAATATCCTTTATTCCATTCTGGAAAGAGGGTCTCTGTCAGATGTGGAGGGGTTCATATCAAACAAAAAGGTTTCCAATGCTCAAGGGACAGCAGAACATATTCTTAGATTACTTCTTGCCATCCTTTCTAAAGAATAACAGGACCATGATACTTCCAGAGCCCTTAACTGTTGAGATTTGACATCTATTGCAATTTTTTCAAGTCAGGTTTGTTTCTTTTCCTTCCATATTATTCTCAGCTTTTAGAGAGGAAATGACTCTGCAGAACTTTACTCCTTGAAAGGGGTCCCAGAGATGACATGTAAGAGTTGTTAACCTCTTCTTTATCTCCTTTATCCACTGTTCTTCTTTCATATTTTGACTTCAGCCGTCAGACCAAACACTTTCTGTTTGATTGGCACTTTTTCATTTCAAAAGAGAAAATAAATTCTCTGAACACCCTTTTCTATTTTTCTTTTGAGTAAGTTTATACAGAGATTTCAATTTACAGTGACTATTATTTAAAGGAATTCTTACATGTTCATTGAGAATAAACTAATGACTCTAAGTTGGACTATCCTTTGTGAAGCAACTTATGTTTGCCTGACAGAAATTCACATCTTGTAAATGTCAATGAAGTCCTGAGGATATTATATCACAAAGACATAAATGCCTTCTAGTTCACAGGATGAAGGCTTTAAGTGGCCTGCAGACCCTTTCAAAGCCCTCTTTGTGTGATGGAAAAATCTCATTTTTCATGAATGCTTATACGTAGGAGTTCCTCTGGGTTGAACATTTGAATTATTTGTCAAAATAAAATTGAATGAAGTGATAGTTCAATAACCCAAATATTTGCCCTTGCCACATTTACAACATGTCTTCCTAGCTCTGGAGACCTAAAACTAGAAATCATAAGGCTAAAAATATGTCTATTCATTTTATTTTTTTAGTTACAATTATTATTATCACAAGCTGTATCTGTGGAGCTATTGCTCAGTGACCAATGGTTTCTTAGGAAGAAGACTGAGCAAGAATATATTGTAAGAAAGAGCAGATGAGAATTTGTCCTCATACCGCCAGCTTCTGACACAGAGACCATGATTACTGGATGTAGTTTTCTGCCACGTCAGGGATATACAAAAGGTGACCCCACATGTAAATTTACCCTGTCACTTTTGGATACTTTTTATATTCTTTCCCCTAATCCTTAGGAGGTTTGTTCCATAATCTTCTTAAACCTAAAGGTTTTTTAGTATTCTACCAAATGGGACATTACAAAACATTCTTCTCTTCTGGAGGCTGGCTTCTTTTTTTTTTTTTTTTCTCTTGTTGTATTTTGTAGACAACACTTATGGCTCCACTAAACCAGTCAGTTTGCTCCAAAATTAATGGGATATTTTTTGGCCTGACTATTTCGTGTTCATCTGTGGCAAAGCCACTCTCCTTCTCCTATATTCTCTGTATTTTGTCCATCTTTTGTATTTCAAACTGATTTTATAGCAGGAGTCCTTGGGCTTAGTACCTTGTTTTTCTTTCTTTTTCTATTGCAGAATGTCATTCAAATTTTAGTCTCAAGTTGTCAAGGTCATCCATTACTTCCTCTGTGTTTGTCTTGATCTTTGCTATTGATAATACCTCTTAGATTTTATTCAGTGACAATATTCATTAGCATAGTCCTACTTTTTGTGGCAAAGATCATTAACAAAAATACTCATTAAGTGGCAAGACCATTTCTACACTGGTACTCTGTACAGTACCTCCTGCTTTGAAACACTATTACAAAACCTTCTTTATTTATTTTTGTGTCTTCTTTAATTCCCTCCATTCATATTCGTTAGGAATTTTTCATGTGATATTTCTCAAGGATTTTGTTGCAGCCTAGGTGTGTTCAGCATATTACACATCTTTTTTCCCCCTGATCAGTTACTTTATCAAAGGTACACACTATGAAATTGCAACATGCAAAACTTCAAAACTATAGTAAGAACGGATATGTACCACACAAAGTGAAATATGGTAAGTGCAACACAAATGTCTTTTTTTGTGACACTAATTTATTAGATTGTATATTCTCTGACAATAGTTTGCTTTGGTACCCACTATTATACTTACTAGGTTATAACACCTCCCACAAAAGCAGAAATCTTTATTTTTGCTCTTGTTAAGAGAAAACTAACCTGATTTCACTAAGCACATCTGTCAGAACACTGAGACATCAGGGAAGTACTTCTCACTACCAATAAGCTCTGAGAAGTATTTTAAAGAAAAGTTTTAATTACATTTGTCATTTCTGAGTGTCTAGCCCGAAAGCATTTAGTTTTGATATTGCATCATGAACACAATACAGTTATCATGTTGAGATTTTTACCTTTTAGAAAAGCAAACAGGAGAAAATTTAAGTCTGAAAAGCAAGTGGGAGAAAATTTAAGTCTAAAAAGCATACTATGTGTAAGTAAATGAACTAGGAATATGCTGATATTAGAGATACCTTATTACTCAGAAGCCTAAATTAACTTTGTATTTTATCAGAGGAAAACAAAGAAATGTTATTTTTGTTAAGCTGAAACCTTTGGTCTATAAATTACAATTAGGTTAGTAAGCTTCCTGAAAATAAAGTTGTAGTCATGACAGCACAGAGCTAAGTGTACTGTCACACTTAGTATGAATGAACACTTTGTTCCTGCAAGCATCAGATACCCTATGTTAAGCCTCAGCTAGGAAATGTGTGGTGAATACAAAGACATCCCCCAGTGTGCTGTGCTGGACCTGTGACTACATGTAATAATTTTTGAGTAACTGGCCCTAGCAAATTTGTGGGTAACTGGCCCTAGCTAAAACAGTCCCATGTCTGTTTTAGAAGTGGGAGGTTTTAGCAGATGAGGCATATTCAATGAGAAGAGACGTAATGCCAATGGTGTTGGCAGTAAAAGGAGAACAGTGTCAAACCCTGGAAACAGGCTCATTTGAGCAGATAGTTGGCGCCCAGATGATTTGTAAACAGGTAATCCTGTTTGTCCTGAAAAACTGTCAGGTGCAAAGGCATGATGTATGGCAGGGCACATCAAAACAATAAGCACGTAATGGAGCTGAAAAGTTACAACTGTTCCAGGGAGTAGATGTTCTTGTTGGAGGTGATTTAAAAAGGGAGAATGTGAGTGTTTAATGTCCAAACCATCTTGAGCACTTTAACTGTTCAGTTTGTGCATTTCAGCAGAGGATTGGGCTAGCTTCCGCATAGGACCTGAAGACAGCACAAGTAGATGCATGGTGTCCTAGAGGTGGTCCCATGGCTGGTGCACGAGGGAGGAATGACTTTGTCTTTATCACATTGTAGGCAGTTGGCCTTACTCTGGTTTACACTCTGTGTCATGAAAAGTTTCCATCGATGCTGCTTCTGTGGCAAATCTTGCCACAAATCAACACTGTCTGCTCTGGAGGAGGACTGAGCCCCTTCTTTTTCTCTAATATGCTTTGTATCTTATATGTGTTGGACAAAATTTTCCTTTTTCTTTTCCTTTCCGAATTGCCATTCTACGTAGCTGAATGAAATGAATGAGTTTTGTTTTTAAGCATTTTGGGAAATTTATATTCTTTTTGCAAGTACGCAGTTTTAATCACATAAATAACTCACAACTCTCTGTCCAGACCAACCTGTAAGCCTTCTTTATACACATCATTTTAAGCCTACCTAGTAGGGCAGTAAGTCTGTTCTCAACTGCTGTTGAAAGTAAGCGTGTCTGGCCAGCACGAACCTATTGTAAAGACAGTGTGTACAATCCTTGATGTGTGATAGTTCCGGTATGAGAAGTCTACCACAGAGCAGGAAAGAGCTCTTTGCCTGTGTGCCACTTCAATAGTTGGAGTGTAGTCAGAAAAGTGTACTCATGACAAAGTCCCTTGTGAGGCAGTCCTGAAGGGAGAAGAATTGTAGGAAGGCTGGACATTCTTCAACAAGGAAATTCTAAAGGAATTCAGGAGCAGGCCATTCCCATTGCCAAAATGTGCTGGAAGAGAAGAAGATAGGCATGGCTGAATAGAGAACTTTGGCTAGAATTTAGGGAAAAAAGGAAAGTTTACAACATTTGAAGAAGGTGCAGGCAACTCAGGGCACAATGATACTGTGAGGGTTGAAAGGAAATAATTAGAAGAAAGCCCTGCTGGAATTTGATCAGTCGACTGCAGAAAATCACAATAAAAAATGCTTCTATAAATACACTAGCAACTAAAAGAGGGCAAAGGACAATCTCCACTCTTTATAAAATGTGGGGAGAAATATACTAAAAAAGAATGAGGAAAAGAATGAAGTACTTAATGTCTTCCTTGTCTCAATTTTTAATAACCAGACCACTTGTTCTCCAGATACCCAGAAACTTGAGATGGAATACGAGAATGGAAAGCAGAATGAAACCCCCATAATCCAAAGGGAAATGATCAGTGACCCTGCTACCCCACATTGACAAGTCAGTGGAGCCAGATGGGATCCACCCAAGGCTACTGAGTGAGCTGGTGGAAGAGCGTGCCAAGACACTATCATTTATCAACAGCCACAGCTTGCTGGTGTGTTCCCACTTGGCTGGAGGTTGGAAATACGACACCTCTCTACAAGAAGGGCTGGAAGGAGGATCTGGGGGACTACAGGCCTGTCAGTCTGACCTTGGTTCCAGGGAAAGTCATGGAATAGAAAATTTTGAGTACCATCATGCAGCAGGTGCAGGACAGCCAGGGGATGAGGCCCAGGGAAGTGTGGGGCTGGATGGGCTGGCCCAGAGAGAGGTGGTGAATGGTGCCACATCCAGCTGGTGGCCAGTGACGAGTAGGGTATGGTTCACAAGTGGTTCTTCAGGGCTCCGTATTTGGGCCAGTTCTGTTTAATATCTTTATCAATAATCTGGATAAAGGAACCAAGTGCACCCTCATTTTGCAGACACTACAAAATTGGGCAGGAGTGTCAATCTGTTGAAAGGGAGGAAGTCCCTACCGAAGGATCTGGGCATGCCTTAGGTATCAGGGTACCTCTCTGTTTAGTCAATTTTTACAAGTCCATTCTCTAGCTGTTGTCTCACAAACAGAAATCCTTGACACCCTCCCTGCCTACCCTCATCACTACTGAAGAAGTCTCTTTCACACACAGGTTCAAGACACTGATTCAAATCCTTCCCAGGTGGGCTCAGCATTTTGGTCCTTTCAATTTCCTTGCAAATGAGTTTGGAACTTCCATGAGAAGCTGCTTCTTGTTCAAACCTACAGTGCCCTTGCATAGAATTGACTTCTGGGCTGGGAACTTAAAAGTTAGCCTGTCATGGACAATTAAAGCAAAGTCAATATCCTCTCAGAAAGTCTCTAGGAAAGCTTCACTGTGAAATGTACCTCTTGCCTTTAGCTCAGTTATTTAACAAGCTATTAGTAGTTTAGTCAAGCAGAGGAAACAACTGAACTGTTTAAATAACACTAGCGGTTTCACTGCAAAGGGATGAAGTTCAGGTGACAAAGGCTGAATCTGCCTCTTTATGAATAAGTCAGTTTTGTAAGGCAGGGAAAAGGAGGAGAGAGTTTAAGCAGTAGTGAACCCCAGAACAGACTTGAAGTAGTAATGGAAGTATAAAATCCAGTATTGTTCCTTTATTTTCTTCTACTAAATCCAGTTGCAGGTGTGGAATGTGAAAAAAACCCCCACAAAGACCCTTACTATGTAGGCTAATAAACATCTTTAGCTTGTCTGCTGAATGCTGGAAAGAAATGCCTAATAGACTTAATCTCAGTATCAATAAGATATTAAATATATATTTTTTATTACTTTTTGATATACAATTCCAACAAGCCTTTGGAATCTTCATGGCCATTTTTCATATTTTATTCATTAATTTTTTTGAATTAAAGTTTTTATATTGTTTGATTTCCCTGACATCTGGATTGAGAGACAGGCACTTTCTGAATGGGAATCTCAAAGTTAGGTTATTGGAAGCTTCTTGAATCACTCTCCAACCTAATATGATTCTCGTAGGAAGGTGAAGATAACAAGAAACACAGCTGTGCAGACTAGTTTAGGAGCTGGCAGTGCAAGTCACTCAGCATATGTGCTTTCCAGGGCCACTAGTAGCTAAAAAGATTCTTGGCATGAGCTGTGACAGTGGGAGCAAAGCCAGAGTCCTGCAGGTCAGGGAAAGGTTTGTAGAGGTTTGTACTCAGCACTCTCTCTCTCTGTAAAGGTGTCACTTATTCCTCAAGGACCTGCTAGAGCTTCAGCTCAGGGGTGGAATCTTGCGCTATGAACCAGAGGTAACTCCTGCTTCTGATGATCTACTAAAGTTAATTTTGCAGCTGACAGCAAAGTGCTGAGTTAGGTCCCCGCTTAGTCTGTCTCACCTTTCTCTGCTCAGATTTGTGTTAGTGACAAGCAGCTTTGTTCAGGGAGGAAATTAAAATAAACTGTAGATTGAAGTGATCCTAAATTATTGAGAGAGGTTTTATTCTCCCCTGATTTCACACGAACTCATATTCTACCCATCTGTGCAACGCAATCTTTTGTCTTCTAGCCAATGCCACTGAAGAGCAGATAAGTGTTGTGGAATGCTACCTTAAAATCTGCCAGTCAGATGAGGCCAATCTAGTTCTCTTGTACCTATCTATAAGGCATACAAGTAATTTTTGTGTCCTGCTTATGTGTGTCACTTTTAAACTATTTGGACATTGAGATACGTATTTACATATGCTAGCCTGGTGATTTCACTAGTTTATATAATTAAATAATATGTATCTTTGACCATGCATACTTCCTTGGCACCAGGACAATGATAGAAAATTAAGACAGAGAAAAAACTAAAATTCATCTGGGGTCTGGAGATCTTCCTTGGTCCATGCAAAGAGCTTTGTAGTCTTTTCTGACAGTAAAATTGAGATTGAAAGGTGTCATATTTCCTATTGTAACTTGTCTAGTAGTTTCAAATTTGGGTAAAAGCCTGTTGTATTAAATCTGGATAAACTCACATTGTAACCTACTCATTGCCTATACACTCTTCAGTCTTGCAAGGGGTCATTGAGATCAGAGTCTGGGCAACAATATGTCACAGAAGTACTGGGGTATGTAATTACAGAGGGTTTTTATTTTCTACTTTCAGAAGTTTGACCAAAAGGAGCAGTGGTTTATCTGATCAGCTTCTAAATACTTCCATGTTTGTTTTACATTCCTAAGTTTCCTAGTATCCTAAAATTTCATTTTGCAAGATTGTGTTTTCTCTTCAACATGAAAAAACAGACCACCAAGTGGCCCCTTTGTTCTATCAATTAATAATTTGTTCAAATTACTAAACAGTCTGACAGTTAAAAAGTGTGTCTATTGGCTACTTTAATTTGTAAAGTTTTGCATCCTGGTCACTGTTTTCATCATGTGCTTTTTTTGTTTGTTTGGTTGGGTTTTTTTTAAAGAATTGATTAGTGTCCAACATTTCCTTCTAATGAAGACTGTACTGCACTGGAAAAAACTTACAGCTGAAGATATTGGAATCATCTGTGGTCTCAGAGTAAGAATTCAGGAGCTACTGATAGCTATTTCCTGGTCCTGTTATTTTATATCTTTTCCAAAAGTCAGATGTGAGAATAGTATACAGAATTCTCCCATAATTTTCATTATTTTTATATCTGTAGGTAAATTCATCTCCAAAATATGTCTTACCTCTTTGCTCAAAAAATCAGAAAAAACAGTGAAATTTTCTTACCTGTAAATGTCTTCTAAGATAAGAAGAAATACTTTCTAAAATACTAAAATATTTTCCAGATTAATCGTTTTCAAGCCATAAATTCTTTCTTCTTAATATACAGCTTTTCTATGTGTAGAGCTCTAAGCCTGGCTGTTTTGAAGAGGTTATTTTAATTAGTCCAGCTCAATATGTCTTTCTCTCTTTTCTTTATAATTAACTATTTTTTCAAAGGTCTTTTTTCAATCCACATCTTTTATTGACAGTTATTTGAGATTCACCTCTGCATTTTGTTAAAAGATTTTAACAATTCCCTAACTGATCATTGCCATATCACTGTAGATATGTGATCTGCAGATGACAATCTCCCAGCTTTTGGGAACTGTCAGTCTGCTATTGCTGCCTTTAATTTGTGGTGCATTTATACTGCTAAAGTGACATTCTTAATCTTAAAATAATTATTGTAAAAATAAAGCAGTTATAAAGCTCCGAGAAAATTGTATGCACTTAGTTATTATCAAACAACCAGTATTAGCATCAAGGAATTAATTTCTAAAGTTTTCATGTTGAAACAAGGCTTTTCATGTAACTGTCTCTGGATACGGAGTTCAGACAAAGTTCTTCCTTCTCTGAACACACAGTAAAAGAATATTGTTGTAACCAGTGTGCTCAACGGTGCTTCTGCACACGTAGAACACAATTCTTTCACCTCCCTATGCCCTAAGCTAGTGCCTAATTTCTCATCTGCCCCCAGTAACTAAATAGACCTTTGGTGTATTTTCAATACTTACTGTCTGACCTTGAAGCTCTCTACTTAAATAAGAAGGCTTCAATAGGAGGTATAATTAATCAGTTGGAGTGCAGTGCAACCATCCTGGTTTTCTACGACCGGTTTTGACACTAAGTTAATATGTTTTGCTAGAAGAATCACATCTTCTCTGGTCAAGAGTGAAATAGCTTTTACATCTACCTATCTATCCAATATATAATAATGAAGAATCATTCAATGTTACAAAGTAGCTTGGGAGCCTCAGAAGAAAGACACAAAATTTAAATGCAAAATATTATCTAAGACGAACTCCTGCAAGAAATGACATCCATCACCAGAACTAGAGAATAAAACATACCCATTGAAGTACATTAATTGCAGAGTGCATGTTTAAAAACAAATTTCATCACATATAACTACAAAAATCAGGAAAAAGCTCCATATATGGAAATCTGCCTCTTAAGAGACATGAGAAATTGAATGTGCCATATTCAATATGTGTTAATTTTATTGCCTATAGAGATAGCTGAAATCTTTTTGTTGTGGTGATGAGTAGCACAAAAACAAACTAGCTACATTGATATCTATTTCTTATTGCAGATTTATTGTTTTTTGAGTTTGTTGAATTTCTTATTTCAAAATGTTTTGTAAGGTTAAGAGAAGACATTCTTATACACAAACTAAATTATGAAGAAAAACTGCTTTTAAATTTGTTTTTTTTTTAGTTTTTATCCTTTTCTCCTTTTCCTTTCTATGGTGTGGTTACATGATTTTTGGGAAAACAGTTGTAGTTTGGACAGACCTTGTGTTCAATATGAAAAAAGGGATTTTGATGGTATATTCAAAATCTGTCAAGTTCCTTCCATATGAATAAAAAAGAATTGAAAAATATAATAGCTGAATTGGAAAGCAAAATTTGAAGATCTTTCTGCTATTCTTACACACAATATAAATGATATTGAAGAAAACTCAAACAGTTACTGATACTGATGAGGGAGGCCTGCCAAACCTCTCTTCTACGTTTCTATGTTCTACAGTTGCTGTATGAAGATGTCATCTGCTAAACAATGGCAAGATAAAAAGTGCAAAGGAATCTGGGCAGAGTTAAGAAGGGACAAGAGACATAAGGCTGATAGTGGAAAAGCTTAAAATTTCTGTCCAGGGTGTTGACCTTGCCTGGACACCAGTTGCCCACTGAGCCTCTCTGTCAGTGGGAAAAGGCAGGGAGAAAATGAAAAAACCTCATGGGAGATGATAAGGAAGTTTAATGAAGGAAAAGCAAAGGCTGAAGATGTGAAAGCAAAGGAAAACTCTCTACTTTCCATCACCAGGCAATGTCTTGTCACTTCCCAGGGAGCAGGGTTTCAGCATGCATAGTGGTTGCTCTGGAAGACAAGCATCGTCTTAAAAAACGCCCTGCCCACACCCTTGTTCCCCTCACCTGCCTCCTCCTTTCTCCTTGTAGCTGGGCAGACGGCTTATGGTGTGGAATATCCCCTTGGGTCAGTCGGGGTCAGCTACCCTGGCTGTGTGCCCTCTCAAGACTTTGCCCACCCTCAGCCTACCAGCGAGAGGCGGTGTAGGAGGGAGCACAGATGCTGTGCTGGAGCCTGTTTTTCCTGACCCCGTGATCTCCAGGATTTTCAAAGGAGCTGAAAAATGCAGTAGTGGTACTGTACAGAGTAGGATCCAAATGAGGTGAATTTTGTAGGGGGAGAGGTTATCTTTCACTGCAGCCACTGAAAGTGTCAGTGACAGTTTCTAAAGTGAAGGGCTCAAACTGTTCAAACCAACAGATTTGTTGAAATTTTTGCTCATTTTCCAGTCACCTCTTTATCTAATATCTATCAACATTTGTTTTTGTGAAACATGTCTATCAAATGTCTGTGATGAGGGACCTTTACCACTCTCAAGTGGTTATTCAATTACTTTCTAAATGATTGGTAACACTATCGTGGATGGTCTATGGAATCTCGAAGCAAGGACTTGGATGTGTTTTGTATGAAACAATCATGGAAAAAAATTTAAAAATTATCTGTCAGGTGTGAACCAGAAAATGCCTTCAGCTTTGTGCCTTACCTACTAACTGTGGCTTTTAAGGGTATCACCAAGTTTGGGGGGTTTTCATGGGAAGCAGTATCTATTTTCTCTTTGCCAAGAATCTTGGAGACTCAGAAAACTGGAGACTAGGTGCAGCTAAATTCCTCAATGTTTCTCAATCTTACAATAATTTCCAATAAATTAGATATGTCATTGCAAGTATCAGTTACAGACTACCTTTCCTTCCAGTCAAAATTATATAGTGAAGAATATCTTCCCATATTATTCATACTAGTGCCTTCCTACTACTTTAGCCTTACTACAGACTGATAAAGATCCATCCCCATCCAATTTAAAATCTGTTTATCCAAGAAGAGCTCTTTTCCATACCCTGTTACCGTATCATTTACCTCTCTAACTTGTAAGACTATTAAACTGAGCATTGAAAATGTGACAGTGCAGTTCCTTTTTTAAGTGGTTTCAGACCAGGCAGATAAATGTGTATGCTTTCAGGTGTATCTCAAAACAGATTTTAGTCTCAGCAATTACAAAAAAAAATCCTCCAAATTTTACTATTTTCTTTAGATGAAATCCAATTTTTCGCTCAGGAGAAAAACTTTAGAATGGAATTCATTTTTTTGTTGCTTTAAGTAATGGGGGATGATTCCAGACTTCTGAAAAGGTCCCATAGATTGCTGGCAAGCTGGAAATGTTATTCATAAAACAAATGGCAAAACACATTTTCATCAAGGCACCACTGTCCTTATAAAATGACCCCTTTATTCCTCTCAGTGATGGCATATTGTTTATAGGTTGAGTAAGAAATGAAAAGAGGAAAAAATATCTCCTGAAGAACTTTTATTTTCTCAGAAATGGTTAACTAGGACTTATGCTTTTTCGTTTGTTTTCCTTTTATTTCTCTCCTAAGAGGAAGGCAGTGAGCCTCATGTAGGAGAGAGATTTCTGAATAATTGTGGGGAGGATTCCAGTTTAAGAAAAGGATGACATGACAAAGATCATTGCTGCCACTTCTGGCTTTGCTGTTTCCCTCAGAGATGAATTTTGCCTTCAAAGCTGAATGTAGAGGACAGTGAGCAGTTCTATTGTCTTGGGATGGGAGCAAAAGCCAGACTATTAATTTGTGATCTGCACCAGGCTCCTCTTAGGTAATCTTCCCCTGCTGACATATGTTTTTCCTTTTTTTCTACAAGTACTCACATTTGCATTCTGGCTGATTGGCTGAAATATAAGCAGAATTTGAGTGTGTAATCAGCTCTATTCAGACAGATCCTGCTACCTGTGCATTGCTTGTTTTCTTCTATCTTCTTTGTATGTGCCTTGTTTTTTAATATCCTTTACAATATACATGCCTAGTAGCACTCGGGCTTGATTTACATGTACAATACATTTGTGCACAGAGGAGCAATCACAGCAAGTTTATACACAACCCATCATTAAACTGTTCAGCAGTGCATTCCCATGTTAGTGTGGAGACACATTGACTTTCCAAAAGCAAAATTCACTGCTTTTACAAGGGCTCAGCGCAAGTTTTCTCCTCTGTGATATGTGACTAATATTATCCACTTAACATCAGGAGGCTGCAGCTCTGAAGCTCAACTCAGTAGCATTTGTAAAATAGATCAAAAACTTGAAGTGAAATATGTTATCTGAAGAAAAAATTGATGCAAACATAAAAAAATACTACCAAGTGAATTTTCCTTTTTCATTAGGAATGATGCTTCTTCTCTTTCTCTATGTCTGTCATTTTCGTATTTTCTGAATGTTTTGTGACCTATGATATCTCACATTCATTGTCTTGTTTAATTTTCCAGAGTCAAGCTCAGAATGTTTTCCTCAAGTCATCAAATAAAACTAAGCTAAAATGGAAAGTGGCTGTAGCTTTAAGCTCTCAGCCGCCATTAGGAGAAGGCTTAATTTTGTGTAGTAACAGTTCTATTATTCCCCTCCTCAAAAAAAAAGTAACAAAACATCTACCCCAGTGCTATTTTTCTGCAAGCTTTGAGTCAAACTCAGAAACCTTTATCCTGATTAAAATCTTCCAAATTCTTTTGTCTGCTGGAAATAGTGGAATTCCTTGTGTAACCATGCTACTTATTACTCCTTATACGTTAACATCTCATAATCTACATTCTTACTTTGCTCTGCTGCTTTAGATACTTGTGTACATTTTAACTAATGCCATGTTGCTAGCAAGCTATCAGCCATATAAATTCCCTGAAATATCCTAAAATTCTCCATAAGTGATGATTTTTCTTAGACAAAAAGTTATGATAGTCTGTGAACCTTAGGGAGGAGTATCTAAAGGATAGATAATAGAGAGGAAACTATATTTTCATGAAGATCCTGAATATGAGCAAGAACTTTTTTACTATGCAGGGGACCATGCATAGAAACAGGTTGCCCAGAGAGGTTGTGGAATCTCCCTCTGGAGATATTCAAGGACCATGTGAATGCAAAGCTGTGTGATGTGTTCAAGAATGACCTTGCTTGAGCAGAGAGATTGGACCAAGTAACCCACTATTGTCCTTTCCAACAACATTACCCATTCTGTGATTCCATGATTCTGTGAATCTGTGATCCTACTTTCTTGATAGTAGACCGTACTCTTGCCCTAAGATTTACAATCCAATTTGCATAAAAATTAATTAATTATTTAAATAGCATTTTCTATTTCAGAATGTTTAAATACAGCTTTTTATTTGTCATAATTTTTCACAAGGTTTGATTTTTCTGATTTAGATGTCCATTTGTTGAAGTGATGGCCACAATCTTGATCCATCAGTTGTGGAAGCCCATGAAATACAAACTCCAGTGGGTTAATACATGCTCAGGTACCTCTCTGGGGTCGGGAGTTTTACACTGTCTGTTTCGCCTTCTGAGACACAAGAGTTGACTCTCATGTCAGAGCAGTTGAGTCAGTTATGCCCCATTGGAAGGGATAAACATCTTGAGGCCTGTGTGTGAATGTGTGAATATCCCAATATCTCCCTCAAGGAAAGTTTTCACACCTGAGCCCATTGTGTCAGGGAGGACTTTGGTATGATAAAAAGCATTGTTCTTCCTCGTAGGATCTGCTTCTTACTACTTCTGCAAATGGCTGATTGTTTTGAGTCTTTAGCCATTAATATTCCAGTGTCTCACAGCAAAAGAAGAACTAGCCATAACAAACTCTATGAAATCTAAGGGATTAACAAAAGGAATATTTGAAGATGGAATTTCAGACTGTGTCTTAAAAGACTGCTGAAGTTACATACATACATTATTATCCTTCTCAGGACACAGAATTCTTATGCAGCCCTTTGTCAAGTCTTAGCCTTTCTCTAATGCTTACCTCACACTAAAAATTAAGAAGAAAGATAAAATGGCAAAATCAGATTAAAATAATTTTGATTGCTCAAATCCTAGTAAGTACTCAGGCATTTCAGAACAGATATATTACTGAATGTAAAAGTGTCTGTAATTTTTAAGCTTTATTATTACATATTTCTTAAAAGAAATTGTATTTATATGTCAGAATTTGCCACCATTTCTCTGTTGAAATTTATCCTTTAATAAAATAAATTGGGTCAGAATGTTCAGAACAGAGAACCTGACTTTTCTAATGTAGGGATTCTGTCACAAGCTGACATTAAAGATTTCAATGCTTTGAGAAGAGTCACTGAAAATCTCTGACTTCTCCATCTTCACCTTCATTAAGAATTTTGAAATTGCAAGTTTGCAATTCTCATTAACAGTCACTTCACCTAACTGCTGCCATGCAGAATTCAAGTGTATGAACTTCAGCAACAATTCTAAATTAGTTTCCTAGGCTTTTTTTTTGTTATGGAGCAGAGGGTGGTCGAGCACTGGAATAGGCTCCCCAAGGAAGTGGTCACAGCACCAAGCCTGACAGTTTGGACATTGTTTACATGGTGTGACTCTCGGAGTGGTCCTGTGTAGGACCAGGAGTTGGACCTGATGATCCTGATGGGTCCCTTCCAACGAAGCATACAATTCTATTATTCTATGATTTTACTTCTTTTATTTGTTTATTTATTTGACAAACTTGAGATACATTCTCAGAAATAACTCCTGACTAGTTTGTTGGTGTGATTTTCCAACTCAATGGGTGTTCAAATATTTTATTTAAAAATTAACCTCAAAAAGCAGAGCTTTTATTTCCTTCAAAAAGAAAGTGAAATGCATAATTTTATTCTGATTTCAGTGTTTCATTGTGGTTAAATTACTTTAGCTTCTGGTGTACACCTTCAGGGCTGTCTCTTGTATTCCTTAGGTCTCACCCATTTGCTCTGAGCAGCAAGTCTTGGAAATTACATGCAGTCTCAAAATGAAGTATAAACTCACCAGTGAATCTGGCCACCAGGAGAGAAAAGAAAATAGAAACATCAAACTCTCCTCCATATTCCATACTGTATGAGGTCATGGTCAGCACAGAAATCTGGGGGAAGCAGGAGGTGTGTTTGTGTTTGGGCACTCAGAGTGATGGCGTTTGTCTTCCCAATTCACCATGATGTGTGATGGAGCCCTGCTCTCCCCAGGCGGTGGCTGAACACCTGCCTGCCCCTGGGAAATGATGAAGGAACTCCTTGTCTGATTTACTTGGATGAACAACATTTGCTTTAGTTCTTAAACTGTCTTTATCTTGATCTATGAGTTTTCTCCCATTTCCCCTTCTGATTTTTTTCCCCATCCCCTACGATTTTCACCATCGTGCCACTGGTTGTGTGGGGTTTAGCTGCTGGCTGGGAGTAAACTGTGAGAGTACCCTAGAGCATCTCCATCTACTAGACCCCACTGGGCAACCATATCATCTTGAGAGTGAGCCAGGTCATTGCATGTCATTATTTGATCATATTAATTGTAGAGGAGCTAAGACATTTGGTGTACATGTTGGAGTCTACATACATACATCTATATGCAGGTATCCCTACTTGGAACTGATTCCCACATAAAATTTCCACAAAATAAGGGATCCTGCAAATTATGGGCTGCTGCAACGGCCCTAACTCACCTAATATGTTACAACTGTTCTAGTAGTCATCCTCTTTATACTTCATCTCATCTGAGGAAGTCAAACATTCTCGAACAACATAATAGCAAAAAGGTCTTCTGAGGACATTGGCAGACAGTGGATGGAATCACAAAAGAAATTATTTCACCACAACCAAGACAATGTCCAACTGAGCATGCCCAGAACACGGTTGTACTTATGAATTTGTAGTTTCTTCACAAAACATGAACTACTCTTTAATCTTCAATGAAATGTTTTTACTTTGTTAGGCAAACTTCTTCCCATTTTATTGTATTTTTTTTAAATTCACACTCTATTCTGCAGTTCTGCCTTTGAAATTACCTGCTGCAAGATGACAACATGATTTTTCCTGTAGTTTGTCACAAAGGATTTAAATTATTGATGCATTCTATTCTAATAGTATTAATATTGGCTCAACTGGCAGCCATTTTACTGAGAATGTCACTGGGCCTTCTACCTGAAGGGAAAAACAGTGACCGATTTTCTTTGAAAAAGACAAACACCTAATATGTCTACAGCAGAGTAATTAAGTACAGATGTAGCTTAGTTTCAGAGTCTGGTTCTTTAAATATACAGTTCAAAAATTATCCAAAGAGAACTACTATTATATCACAATGCCAATTTAATTATCCATTCTAAACACAAACACATCTATCTCTAAATGGAGAGAAAAATACATACAGATACTGTGTGAATCCTTGGCTCTAAGAATCAATAACAGTTTTACTCCTGACCTCATTAGGGACAAGACCTTCAATGCAGCATTTGTTAACAGTAGCAAAGGGACAGAATGGAAGGAAAACAAACTCTCCTGGTACCCTAAGAATAGCTACAAGTGGAGCAGCCATGTATCAGCTTCCTGATAGTAGGATAATTATTTACCTTCCCTTTCAATAACACCCCAGGCTTGATATTTTTGAACCTACATAGATTTTAAAGCAAGTTGGCAGCTTGGTTGGGTGAGAGAAATTCTCTCGGCTAAGGATCTGAAATTAGGGTTTCCATTCATAAGCAAAGGGAAGCAACTACATAAAAATTACATGAAAATAGAAAAGAAAGTAAAAGTCTTATTTCCCATTTCTTTTTAAGCTTCTTGAACTTTCCAACCAGCTGTAGATGGCAGGTGTTTTGGGTCACGCTTCATTTCATGCTAGTGAGTACAAGAGAAAATGGTTTATTTTCAGCAGTGCTAAGTGGCTGTGGAGCCAATTACTTCAATAGGCTCTCAGCAACCCTGTGAATCAGGCCAATATTTTAGGCTCTATATCATCAGCTTCGTGTCTTGTCCAGTCCTCTGAAACTGCTCAGTTCAGCACATAGTGACCAAGAAAGGATAATAAAGCACACAATCTCCTCAAATAGTCTGTACAGTAACATACTATAAGAAGGCATTCAGTATATTAAGAATATAGATATGCTTCATAGTGTTGCTTAAGTGATTCTTCCTCCACATACAGCTCATTTAGCCACCTCTAATTTTTATTCGATATCTTTTCTATGCTTATAGCAATAAAAAAGCCATTTCAGCTAGGTGCAGTTTTGAAAAGATTTTGCTGATACACTGTTTTTTAAGCTTGAAACTGATGGCTTCAGAGTTTTCCTTTTAAACCTGGATCTTGGAA
This sequence comes from Picathartes gymnocephalus, assembly GCA_013390045.1. NCBI lineage: Eukaryota > Metazoa > Chordata > Aves > Passeriformes > Picathartidae > Picathartes > Picathartes gymnocephalus. The sequence continues at coordinate 22,495 of WEKY01031530.1, forward strand.
AAGAATAAGTAAAACCATGTGTCACAGTAAGGAAATCCAAAAGGAAGAGTCAAATGTAAGTAAATCCATACAACAGTTTTGATCTGTTCAATCTAGACAGTCTAAAAGACTTGTTTCAAATCACCTGTATGTTCAAGCACAGGGAAAGCCTATACTTAACTGGCATTAAGTCGAAATGCATCTTCCCTGGAGCTTTAGTCTTTGGTTCTAACACACTTAATTGAAAGTGATCTAATGTCAGATGTTTGAGTGTTTGTTGTCAGCAAAACAAGTAATACACTGTACCACAGGGAATGAGATGAGTCTGGAGACAAAAGTGAAAATGTTTCAATGTCATCATCAACTGGTATATGGAATCAAATATTTATTGTTCACTATTGTGGGTTGCTAAATAGATGCTACATGTAAATTATCGATACGCAGATATTCTTTACTAAAAGCAGTTATTTTCATAGTATGCTTTTCTGTATGGATGGTTTGTTTTGTTTTTAATTGAATCATTTTTGCAAATGTATTTATCCATTACAAAAAAGGCAAATAAACAAAGAGACATAGGCACAGACCTTGTGTGGTGGGTGAGAAGCAATGATCACACATAGAAAATTACAACGAGAAAAGTGTGTTGGGAAATAAGTAGGGGAGGTTGAGACTAAAGTTCACAGAGGTCAGCTAGAAATGTATTTCTTTGACAATTATTCATTGTTATTTAAACTACTTTAGAATGCCTTATAATGTAGAAAGAAGGGGTTTAGATAATTTCTGAGGGTTGTAAGCCTTTCACTTGTCATCTTTTCATGTCTGACTTCCCTTAGCCATATTATGTTATATTTTACCCTCTAAAATCTTGAGAAGCCAAAAGTCAATTAATCTATCTCTTCACTATTAATTAAGTTGATAGGATTTCAATGCCAGGATTCAAGCACATGACTTGGTCATCTGTGTAAATAAGAAATATTTGAAGACTATACTTAAACATATCACAACTATATTAAAGTAGAAAGTTAAGATTGTTGTGTACTGATGTATCTATAGAATGTTTTAGCTCTTTGTTTTCCTTATGCCTTTCTATCTAGCAAGTCTCAAAATGAAAAATTGAATTTGTAAAAACAGTCAAAAAATGAACAACTTAAAGAAAAAAGAATAAAAAGAAAGAATAAGGAACTGAAATGCTTTGAGATTTATAATTTTAATGTATTTTTTTCTTGTTGCCATGGCTCTTCATTTCTCTTGTGGATAATTTTTAACAATAGAGGATACCAAATTATTAGGAATGCAGATTTCTTTTGAACTAAAATAATCAAAATCCCTAAAATATGGGAGCTATAACCTAAAGAGATGCCAACTTTAGTAGATCAAAACGCCTTTGAAGAATCACATGGGTAAAGTAGTGTAACATTATTTTGCCCATTCAGAGGATTAACCTGGCATAAATTTTTTTTCTCAGATGCTTTACTCACCATACTGTCCATTTTTTTTCAGAGGAAAACTGTTTACATGGCATAGCAGCATTTTGAAATCAAGGTATTTCCTGGCCTAGAACAATACATTCTTCAGAGGGTAAGAGTTCCAATGAGTTGGAACATGCTGTTTCTCCTCTTGTGTCGGCAAACCTGCTCCTCCAAAATGCACAGACCTCTGTGAAAGAGTTCCTAAGGGGCAAATAGCCTGAATGTTTGCAGCAATATGCAGAGCAGTATGCTGCTAGCCATAACATCTTAATTCCTTGGCCTCTCGGATCAGAGAGCTGATGACTCTGGCCAGCCAAAGCCGGGTCCTGAGGGGTACAGATTTGTTAGCGTGGCAATCAGAGCTGAGAGGCAGGTACATTCAATTTGGGAGACTGCAGTGAGAGTAACTGATGTACTCCATGTGAGCATCTAATATGCAGCCAAAATAGAGCCAAAATTCTTCCATACATCTGCATCTGTAGGCACAGACTTGTGTACAGACCTGGATGTGAGTCAGGAGAGAGACTGACGCATTTGTTGGCTAACAGTCAGTCGTCATGCAGTTCTTCATCTGGAAACTGAGTTGGGAACCCATTCTGCATGCAAGGTCGCTATGATTTTGGCTGTCAAATGCAGAAAGAATGCCTCTATTCAGAATGAATGATCTCATCTCTGGTGCTTAGTCCAAAGGATGAGGGACATTTTAGGTGATTTGCTATTGCATTATGTTGACTATTCTGAGAGGTGCTTAGAAACATTCCAGCTTATATTTTGGTGGAGGAGATCACCTTCTCTCTTCTGGACATATTGTGTAGCTCTCTTTACTGTTGCCAAAAGGTTTTTGTTCATAAAAGGCAACAGCTGAACATCAATAATTTTTTTTCTTCTTGTATGCATAGTCATAAAATGAGAGGGGCATTGAAGATTGGATCTGCACACATACAGATAACCACTAGAGGCCATCATATATCTCTCAGTATAAGCACTAATGTGTTTAATTTTTAATGTATAAAATTAACACAGAGGGACCTGTTATATCCACAACGTAGCATGGCCACTGCTAGGATGTCAGAAATGGAAAGGATAAGAGAATCATGCAGGCTCCAATGGACATAGAAAAAGAATACGTTAAATTGAAACAAAACAGACAAACAAACAGACAAACAAAAAGAGATGAGAAGGAGACATCTGTAAAATAATGTTAAAGGAATTAAGGCTGGAAGTAATGAAAATGGCTTTACTTTACCAACAGCTATAACAGAATGAGAAGCAGTTTCCTTATATAACAAGAGTAAGAAAGTCCACTGCAATTGCTTGTGAGCAGGTGGTTGCTGAAGAAGTGTTTTTCACACATTAACAGCAAAGTCAAGTGTCTGTGTGCAGTTTGGTATCCAGGTAACATTACCAGAATAATTTCTTTCCCACACTAAGAATTAAAGAGTATGGCTTTGACCTCCAAATGTGTTTGATGGCTCACAGCAGGCTTCTAGTGCTTTGCATCTATTAAAACAAATTACCTGGCATAATTTGTCATATCTATTTGTTTCCCAAGGAAAACATATTAAGGTACAATTAAAATGAAAACTTAAATGTAAACAAGGAAGAATATTTGTACTTTCTAATGAATTTTTAAATCCTATCATATTGTAATCACACTTTGTCTTTGCATTTGATCCCATTAAAGTCAACGTGACTGCATTTGACATCAGCAGGAAATTCATCCACCCCTTTGCATTAGTACTTTCTCATCCCTGGCTAATTTTTTACATCTGTAATACTGTAATGCCTTGGAGTCGTCTTCTATGGACAGGGCTTCCACTGTGCCAGGCATGAACATGATCTAATGATTAAACTGTAAATATTGATATATTTGCTTGAGTTAGAACTTCCTTCACTGACTGTGTAGTTGCAATTCTCTTCTAACAGAATAGAATCATGTCAGACTTATGCTTGGGAATTACCCGTTACTCTCATGAAACCCCACATGAATACCACCTTCAGCTCTGGGGCCCCAGCATGATGAGGAGCAAGCCCAGAGCAGGACACAAAGATGATCAGAGGGCTGAAGCTCTGACCCCTCCTATGAAGACAGGCTGGGAGAGTTGGGGCTGTTCAGTCTGGAGAAGAGAAGGTGCCAAGGACACCTTAGGGCAGCCTTCAAGTACCTAGAGAGGGCTACAACAGAGCAGAAGAGGCATTTTTGAAAAGGGCATGTAGTGACTGGACAAGGGGCAATGGCTTTAAACTGAAAGAAGGAAGGTTTCATTTATTTATTAGAAAGAATTAGGGTGTTGAGACATTGGCACAGGTTGTCTAAAAAAGCTGTGGATGCCCAGTCCCTGGAAGTCTTCAAGGCCAGGCTGGATGGTGCTTTGAGTGATGTGGTCTAGTGAAAGGCGTCCCTGCCCACAGCAGGAGGGCTGGAACTAGGCAATCTCTAAGGTCCCTGCCAACCCAAACCTTTCTATGATTTTATGATGTGTATTTTTATGAGATGGCTGGATACATAGAAAATTGTTATTAATGGTCGAAAGGTATATTCAAGCAATTCTCAATACAGCGAAGCAGAACCATGAATTTGCACAGTTGTGCTAATGCAAGGGCACCTTCTTCCATTCAGTGTTAGTTCATGCCTCTGTCTGTCTGTCAGTGCATCTGCAGTTTACTGTGTGATTACTGTGATGTTCCCTTAAATACAGCGCTGACTGAGATGTGTCTAACTGAACTATTTTGTCCTATTAGTGCTTGTGTTGACTTGAACTAAAATGATGGCTTTGCTTTTAAAAAAAAAAGAAGTAAAAAACCCAGGAATAAATGTAGGTATAATATACAGATTCTGGTTCTTTAACTTATTAGATGATTTGTCCTTTTCCCATACTAATCAACTCTATAAACTGAATCAAAAATCCAGAAATCCAGATTGTGGAGTTTGACTAATATCAGAGAGATATTTCTCATCACGCAGCTTCCAGTGATATTATTAGCACTACTGATACAAGTCACTTCTCAGTGTTGGAAGAGGGCACTGCTCTTCAGTATGAATAAGACTGCCAGAATATGTAAACAGGTCCTGTTCAAATTTTTCTCAATGGCAAGGTTGCCACATAGCACATTAAGATTTTTTTTTTCTGAATTCCTTTTAAAGCAAATTTTAACTTGTCTTATACTTTGCAGATAGATAGGAAAAACAGTCTCTGGCAGACCAGAGTGCTTCTTGGGATCAGTGATTTGGTCTGAGACTGGGATCTTTCATGACCAGGTTGCTCAAAACCTCATCCTACCAGGCTGTGCACAATTCCAGGGATGGGGCATCCACAATTTCTCTGGGCAGCCTGTGCCTCACAGCCCCACAGTGAAGAATTTTTTTCTTTAATCCAAATCTACTCTCTGTCAGTTTAAAGCCATTAGCTCTTCTGCAATCACTACATGCCCTTCTCAAAAGTCCCTCTCTTATCTTTCTCATAGGCACTCTTTAGGTTCTGGAAGGTGCCAGAAGGTCTCCCCAGAGCCTTCTTTTCTCCGTGTGTTTATGGGATGCTGAGTCAATTTTTCTACCACTGTATACACTATCTATGACCATAATAATCCTTGTTATGGCTCTGAAGAAGCTCAGAGTTAACACTGATTCACAGCCATATCTTTGACACACACATCTGCTCTGCTTGTTCCCTGCAGCGTCTGCAGGGTCCATCCAAGTTCTTGGTCTCTTGAAGTCTATTTTCAAATCTTTCTCCCGTCTCTTCCTGTTGCAAAAATATTACTTACATGGGAACATGGGCTGGGAAAACCTAGCCTTACAATCAGCCCTTGCCACTGACACTAGGAACAGATTACTTACAAATTGTCTTTTGGATTTAGAGATATCAGTTTGAAAAGCAACTTTTACTTGCTCCCGCTTCTTACTGGAGGTTACCACAGCTCCAATCTGCATGATTTGTTACTTTGTTACTTTCTATTCTGTTTCAATTTAAAAAAGTAAAGGCAAAAAAAAAAAAAAAAAGGAAGCCGAGAGAGTCCAGAACTTAGCATTTAAATTTGCTGAGCAGTTTTAATTTCTTTTTAGTTACTGAGATAGCAGACTGGAGAGGGTGGCAAGGTCTGCAAAGGGAAGTGACCAGCAACCAGCAGCAGTGAGGGCCAGTAACCTCTTTAGTCACACATCTAAACCAAGGGAAAAATATGTGAAGTTCTTACTCAGCTTGTTTCAAGGACCTTGATGCACTCATTTAATGAAAAATGTGCTTTTCAGTGTTCAGTCCCTCCATTTGCTGTAAAGTTTAAGCAAAGAAAATGATATCCTTCTGCACCATCACAGTACAGGAGTTAAACAAATAAAAATTCAGGTGAATATCAGTCCTACGCTTCCATAAAGTGAAAATGTATTAGGAATATATTTTGGTAGGCTTCTCTGATCCATCTGTCTTTTGTTTTGCTTAAAGAGTTATATTTACTTATCTGTTCATTATATTATTTATTCCTCACTGCTTCAGAGGCAGCATAGAGTTGCTGTTTTCCTCTGTGTTTTTAATTTAAAGTTCTGTATTTAGCTATTTTTTTTAATTATTTCATTTAACATCAATCTGTTTTGATTAAAAGACCTTTAGCATGCCCCTGGTGTGCTCATTCTGCACTTGCTCTGTGTTGGTTTGTAGTACCAGGTTTAATTATTGCTCCTTATTGTTCTCTATCCTGGTATTATTTTAATTAAGTTGACTTAAATTACAAGGTTCATTACTTACCCAAGAAGTTAAGGACCATGGGTGGAAGTCATATTCACTTGATCTGTTTCAGATCTCACCTCTGCAGGGTTCAGAAGCCTCAGTTCTGTTCGGTGGGTTTGAACATTGCCTGCACATTCTTGTAGAGTAAGCGGTGCTGCCACGCACCAAGCGAGCCCAGCGCTGGTGAGAGCAGCCCAGGAGCAGCCTCAGGCATCTCAGCAGGGCCTGAACAGGCAGAAGGCTCGGGCCACAGCTCATGGGCATGGTTGGTGTAGGGATCTGAAAGCAACTGGCAAGAAAGCTGCTTTCCTTTGTACATTATCCCAGTGGATCTGGAAATTTCTTAGGAAATCAAAGAGCAGCTATTTTAAGCCTTTTTCGTCTCAAGGCTTTCAACTCATTATTCTTTCCTCCCATGGATATCCACTCTATGCTTCAGGGGGAGAATTTGGTTTTCCAAAATTTACAACCCTTGTCAGCTGCTTCTCTTTACAGAGAGACATTCTTTGTTCAATTTTTTGGGGGGCAATGATGCTGTTTTTCACATTAGAAAAACAGATCACTATTCAGAGGAGTCACCAAACCTCCAATTTTTCTACAGCTGCCAGGCCATCAATCTGACTGTACAATAACTTTCTGGCAGTCTTTTATGCAAATGCTTTTCCAGAGTTATTCAGAAAACAAAGCAGGCAAGCATACAGTGGTAAAAAGCTAGCATTTTAGGATCTCAGACTAGATATCAGTTCTGAGGTAATCAAAGCTTTAGTCACAATCTAATGTTAAATACTTTCAAGTTCCACTAACAGTTTTACCAATTATAATAGATTGTTAATAAATCATCCTACGTCTTGACCCTTACAGTGTTATTATATTGTATGAGCCCAACTAAGTTCTGTTTCTGTTTTTAATCAGACTGCTGTATTATCCTTGGTATTGTAGTAGTACTCAAATTCGTTCAGAGAAGTACTCTGGGAAGTATTACTTTGTTCCTCCAACCCCTATTTATACTCCTCATATCCCAAATACAAAAGGAAAAATACAGTCTCACAGTCCCTGTTCCTGGGCTAGAGAACTTAAATCATGGAGTCTTGGAGTGATCCTTAGTGTCAGAGTGTAGGTCTGAGACAAACCCAGTACTGAATACACGTCTGACTCCTGATCCAGTGATTTAATTTTCAATTTAATAATTGATACAATCTAAAAGGGTAAACTGGGTAGTCCACTTAAGTATTCCCTTAAATCCAAATTAGAATATTAAAGAAAATATTTTTGACATGGGAAACCATATCCCAACCCTCTTGTTTACAATTTGAAAGACATAAATCTACCATTTGTCACTGCTTTGCATCTCAAATGATCAGCAGTGGAGCAGTGTTATTTTCTGTTATGTTAAAGTTCACATATTATCATTATAAAGATCAGTTCATGTTAAAAATGGGGTTAATATGACCAGGAAGGGCAGTTTTGTACTTCTGGATTGCTTTAAACATATGTCTTGTAAAAGTAATCAGCTGACCACTGAACAAAAATTCTTTTCTCAGACATGGCTGTGAATGTTAACTGGTGTTAAAGAAATTATTCAACTAGATTAGGTTAATAACAGTAAACAACCTCTACTGACACAACAGGGGAGAAGAGCTACATTGCACTGGGGGAGTATGAGAACAGAGTGTGGAAGGAAAGGATATTGTCCCATAGTGGTATACTGACTTCTGCAAAGAAGTAAAAATGTTGAACTGTTGCTATTACATGTGTTTCTGACGTGAGTGCAAAATCATTATAGCTGTCTTCCAGCAGTGACTACAGGCTTCATCTGAGATTGGTGTCCTCATTACTAAACAAACACAGAGTGAGATGCTCTGCTCTGCAGAGCTCACAGTCGAGACAGACAATGGTAGTAGGATAAGCAAGAATGTAAAAAGGTGAGGTAGGAAAATATCAAAGCAGACGTTTGTATAAATAACACCAGAATGTCCTTGTGATTAAAAGTAAAGCTGCCACTGGCACTTCAAATGCTTCAGGTTCTTTGAATATTCCCACTACCTGTTTTCAAACATATAACTTTGGGATGATATTTTCTCGCTTTCTTTTTTTCTCTCTATGTGTGTGCCTGTATCCAATTACAGTTTCAAATATTCTTCATAGTGTAGCAGGTTGGTATATTATATCTGTTCCATACATGGATAAATGTGTCACAAAGAAAAAGGGATGAGCAGATAAATAAACAGTTTATAAGTTGGTTATAATTATGTTAAGCCCTTATGACAGCTTCTCATATAAAAGTCTTTTAACCTCTTGCAGTATAAAGTGCCTTATAAGAAAACAAATATGTGGCTATGTCTAAGTTCATAACTATTCTTTATATGTCCTTATGCTATGGACTAAACCTCACAGGATGATCTAGGCATTTAAATACCACCTAATCTTCACTATCTAATCTCCACTATTTGATAGTCAAATGAACACATATTCTCAAACTTCTGCTCTGTGACCATGAAGATTTACTGGTTATGAAAATCTACAGCACCAGAGACTTTTCCTTTCACTCCCTGCCTGCTCTCAGTGCTGTACCTGCTCAGCAGAGTTGTCCCTTGCTTTCTGAGTGTATTCAGCTGTACATGACACATTTTCCCCTGGGAAATAAAAGGTGTTTTTTGTCTGAAAACATACCTTAGACCATCTCTGCAAGTCATGAAATCTAAGGAAACTTCACCCCACTCTTCAGTACTGGTAAACTGAGTACCTTTTATTGTTATATACATTACTTCTGCTTCTTGGATGTCAAATTTTTAAGTAAATATTTGCTTTCAGATCTAAAATTCTCCAGGGGTCTAACTTAAATTTGCCAACTTTTTTTTTCCAAAGTAAAGCATAATTTTCATGAAGTTGTCTTTATTGGTCAAAATCTACATATTTGATCCCCCAAATAGCCCAGTAGGCTCAAAATGATTCCACCATATTCAGGGAAAAAAAAATACAAAAAATCCTGATACCAAAGTTACTATATTTCTGGTGCTTTGGAGAGGACTGAAATCCTATTCCTAATAATTGAGAAGGAACACTGAGAATCACCTTCTGGACTGAAAAATTTTAGCTTCTGATGTTGCAGTCAGCCAAGTCATATAATCTCAATCATTAAATTACTAAACTCAGTTTGGGATGTCTGATTTTCTCCACAATATCCACAAGAAGGCTATCCAAAACCTTATTTTACCGATTGCTAAGAACATTTTACCAAACTAGTATGCACTGGGCCCACTAAAAGACAGATATGTTTTTTGGGTCCATGATTTCTCCAAAATCCTGTCTAATTCTTTTAAAATACAAGATTTTGAACTATCAGTTTGGATCTGATGTATTCTTACTTAAAAATAATTTCACTTTCTGCAACAATTATACCTGTCTACATTCTGTCTTGATTTATCTTAATGCCAGAACATCAATTTTTCTTAAAGGAATGGGGAAAACCCCATGTTACTAAAACTGTTAATCTTCATTTCAAACACAATTTACAAGAAGACTGTCAATTTTTATCCACTGAAGAAAGTAATTGAAAGAAAGTATTGAAAGCCATTGAAGAACATATTGAAAATAAATAATCTGATCAATAACATATTTCTCTGATAGCAGGTTAACATCTGGTTGTTTATCTATACACTAAAATGAGTTTTAACAACCTGAAACAAGATTTCACAGTCCAGCCACTAATATCTGCTCATTTTCCCTTTTCAGTGAGAGGACAGTGATAGTTCTGGTGATAGTATATTGCTTAGCATGTCAAGAAAATCTCTTTCCTGAATACCTGCTGAGAGATGAATGAATTATTTGCTAGACTTTCAAAGCACAAATGATTTAGCTGTGCTAGCTTAAAATGGTGTTGGTCAAAATAATTCATGGAGGTTATTCTCATGAAGCGGAGCCCGATATTTATGCCTGGTATTTATGATTTTCAGCAACTGTGTGAACTTCTTCCACTCTGGGTAAGCAAAAGCCCTGGGTGTCATGAAATTCTGCAGGAGCTCTACTGTACAGCGTATCATATGTATGCAGTGAAAAAGAAGGCTGATTAAGGAATGTGGTTTGCCCATATTTATATTGACACTCTTTTTCTTGGCACATAGTAGGATAATAAACACATGATGGATACACTACAAAGAATGACTGTAAGTGGTTTAGCCATTCAGAGATACTCAACTAATCCTCTCACTTCCTCAGAGTAGGCTTATCTCTGTTTGCTTCTGCAAAGATCATTGCTGCTGTTGTACTTTTTAAGGATTAAAGCAAGCCTGACAGGTTAAGCTTTAGTTTTAGTCAAGAAACAGCATGGAGTATATGGAAAATGAAGACAGATACTTTTCTTCGCAGAGTTGGTTCAGGAGATTACTGGGCCTCTTCTCTTTTCCAGAGCACCCATTATGAAAAGCCTGCATACAGATACCCACAAGCTGCCTAGAGAAAAGAGGCAGGAGAGGAATGCATATAAGAGATTAAACATGGTAAAGAAAATGAGAAGAAACTTAAAGGACAGTAAACAGAAAAATATACTAAACATGTATGGTGATTGGTAGCATTGTTTTATATAGTCTAACAGCCAGACAGTACCAAAAGATAATTCTTTATCATGGAAGGTGGAGGGCTGGCTGGGATCTGTGTAGTAAGCTCTAGACCCATGTAGAATCTCTATTTTACACACACATGTAGGCTAGATGCAACTTTTCTGGAGGACATCTGCTCAGAACTTAGTCAAGGCTGACTGGCTTCAGAGGATGTTGAGCAGTCAGTAGCAGTATCCCCTTGCTTGGGTGTAGGAATAAAATGGTGCTCTGCATATATCAAGGAAAAGACTTGTGTACTGACCCAAGAAACTAAGATATTATAGAGATATAACTCTTCTGCTAGTTACTCTACTGTATTAGTGAACATGAGGTGTCCCCAGCTAAGAATAATGTTCTAATCAGCAGCTCATAAAGTGTTTAATTAGGACTATCATCCATCCCTGACATATGCAGAAAGATCATGAGTTTTGGTAGACACTGGAGTTCTGTTTCACAAGACATCACAGCTCTGTATCTTTTCCACCAGTTGCAGTGCAGGTCAGTGTTCCAAAATATAAAATATTTTCACCTGCCCTGTTAATGGACATTGGCAAGTTCACTCAGTGCACAGGTCAACACATTCAGGGAGAAGAGAAAAAACTTTGTTTAGCCAGGAGGAGTAAAACCTCTGTGAGGGCTGTACTCTTCTTTCTCACAGAATCTTCATACCACCGAGACTCTGACTTGACAGTTTGAGCCCTGTCACACAGCAGCCATCAGCTCGTGGACAGGTACCAAGGCTCTGCAGAGATGTCTGCTTTGATAAGCACCCCAGTGCACACTGGGACTCTGGTCTCCCTAAATATCCAGACTGGCACCTGTTTGGAGAATGATACATGTTTCTGACATATCCAAGTTCCCTCTTGTTGGAGATTAGGGCATACAGCTGAGGGCAAGAAGACTTGGTGCACCTGCATGTTATATTCTGACCTGGATCTGGGCATGCACCCAGGGAAGAGGGAAGTGTTTTTGAGTCAGCTGTCTCAAGGAAATTTTACCTAGAAAAGACTATCAATAGGAAAAAAAGACCCACAGGGAAACCAGGAATACATCTTGAGAGACCTGCAGTGAAGGTCAAAGGAAGTTCCTTTTCCTCTCCACAGCAATGCTGTAGCGCTGCTCTGCTTCTTGCCATGACACTCAGATCAACATGGCAAATGAGATCCAAGCAAGGCAAGAGAAACATGAGAGAACAAGGCAGCCAACTTGTTGTTGAATTTTGCAGTTTAATCAGTTAGTATCTTTAGAGAGGGCAGTTGTTCTAACTGAGGGAATCAAGTGCCATGCAAACAAGTAACAGCAGCAACAGTGAATGTGAGAAGAAATGACAAACCGCTGTCTCAAAAAAAAAAAAAATTAAAAGGGCAAGATTGAAAGCATAGCTCTGGGAAAAGGGTTTCTCAGTTGAAGAAAGTAGGAAGGGGAGTTGTGTCTGTGGGATAGTAAATGAGAGTCTCAATATGTCTATGATGTAGAAATTTAGAAGAGGATATGAGATTTACTTGTGTTTGTATTTATCCAACATAGTTTGTTAACCCAAGGATTTTGACCCAGAAACCATACAGTGACCTCAATATGGCACTTAAGACTGTTAAAAGTTGAATAGTAAATGTTCTTTGCAACATATGATGGATTTCTGTGGTAGAAGAATAAAAATTTAAGCTTGCAGATAATAGTGTGGGCAGAGAACAAAAAGTAATAGAGTACACTTGGATATGAATCGTAGAACAAATGCATCAAAGACTCATGGAATGGTTTGGGTTTGAAGGGACCTTAAAGATCATGTAGTTCCAACTCCTCTGCCATGGGGAGAGACACCTTTCACCAGAACAGGTTGCTCAAAGCCCCATCCAACCTGGCCTTGAACATTTCCAGGAATGGGGCAGCCACAATATCTCTGGGCAACGTGTTCCAGTGTCCCACCACCCTCATAGTGAGGACTTCTTCCTAATATCTAATTGAAACCTTTCTTCTTTCACTTTAAAGCCATTACCCCCTGTCCTGGCACTACATTTCCCTGTAAAAAGTCCATCTCTAACTTTCTTGGAGGCCCCTTTTAGGTACTGAAAGACTGCTCTAAGGTTTTCCTGGTGCCTTCTCTTACCCAGGCTGAATAGCACCAACTGTCTCAGTCTGTCTTCATAGGAGAGGTGCTTCAGCCCTCTGACCATCTTTGTGACCTCCTCTGGACTTGCTCTGACACATCCATATCCTTGTCCTGTTGTCCAGAGCTGGATACAATCCTTGAGCTGGTGTCTCACAAGGGCAGAGTAGAGGGGCAGAATCACCTGCCTTGACCTGCTGGCCATAATATTTTAGATTCTGCCCAGGATGTGACTGTTTTGTTGACAAAAAAAATCATTGTGTACCTCAGCCTTCTCCATGTCCCAGGTAACCAGGAACCTTCCAAAGAGGACCCACTTTTTCCCTAGCCATCTTTTTATCACCAACGTACCTTTAGAAGTTTTCTTGATGCCCTTGATAACCTTGGACAGGTTATTATTTCAGAGCTTTAGTTTTATGCAGTGGGTCGACCCTGGCTGGATGCCAGACACTCACCAAAGCTGCTGTATCTCTCCCCTCCACAGGCTGACAAGGGAGAGAAAAGATAACAAAGGATTCATGGGTTGATATAAGGACTGGTGGACCTCACTCGCTGTCTACTGTCACAGGTAAAACAGACTCAACTTGGAGATATTAACTGAATTTATTACTAACAGACCAGAGAAGGATAATGAGATGTAAAATCTTAAAAACACCTTTCCACTCATATGCTTGGTCAGGTGGTCTGTAGCATAATCTTGCTAATGTCACCTGTCCCTGCCTTTCCTTTAATCCTGATCTTGGTCAGCTCCTCATCTGTCCCCAGGCAGAACTCCATGCATTCCAGATGGTTATTGACATAAAGGATGACACCCCCTCCTCACTTTCCTTGCATGTCCTTCCTAAAGAGTCTGTATCGTTCCATTCCAATGCTCCAGCCACAGGAGCCATCCTCCCATGTCTGTGTAGTGTCAATAAGGTCATGGCCCTGTAGGGACTGTGTGTGTCTACAACCTCTCTTGTTTACTCTCCACGTTATGTGTGTATGCAGAGAGATATTTATGTTGGCCCACAGATGAAGCCCAGCTGGAGTGGCTGGAATTCCTTTGTGCTGCTCTTCAGATACTTTCCTGCTAACCTGTGATCCCTTTAGAGGCTCTGAGCACCTCTTGTTGGCACGGGCATTACATTGGTAGGAATAGGATGGGTTGAACTTTCCCTCTCCCAGCAACTCGTTTAAAGCCCTCCTCACCATTTCAGCAAGAAAATGCTCATCCCCTTCTCTGACAGAGTCCATCAGCACTGCTAGATCAGGTTTCTTACAGTGAGTCCCATGGTTTAAGTAGCCAAACCCCTGGCTGTGGCACCAGGCCTGCAACCACTTGTTGATTCACCAGGTTCAACTGGCCCTTTCAAACACATTCCCTTTGACCAGAAGGACTGATGAAAGACTACCTCTGGCCCAGAGCACCTTACCACTGCTCCCAGGACTCTGTCACCCTTCTCAAACCCCCTTATACTGCACCTAGCTGTACTACTGGTGCCCACGTGAAACAACAACTTGAAATATTTAATATACTGATATATACTGTATTGCACTGTACAGAGTAAGACAGTAAATTAGTTTATTTCTGCTGATGTCAAACTAGCTTGAGGTCCTAAAGTCTACATGTTATACATGTTGCACCAGCTGAAAATCTAGTCCAACATTTTCTGTCACCACATTTTCCTGGGAGCATAGCTTTGAATTCAAACTCCTGAGTTGCAGGCGCCCACATTTGGATCAATTCCCTGGAAGGTAACCACAGCAAACATAGAGCATTGTTGACAATAATTTTTTGATGCTGTTGCTTTACAGATGCCACTGTGATTTAAAATAAACTCTGGCTGCAGCAAGCCCTTCAGCTGATTTCCCTAATGAACTGTGAACCTCCAAAGTTTTTCTACTAACCTTGTATGGAATACGCTTTTGGAAAGGAAAGCAGTACCATTCAGAAGTGAAGCTCATTTACTAACTATGTGAACTGTCTACCACTTACTGAAAGAGCTGACAGCTGTGACAGTGAGGACCAGGTCACACCAACATCCTTTCAAAGAGAAAGTGGGAGAGAACCTATGGGAATTCAGAAAATAAAACACCTGAATTGCTGAAAGTGTGTGATACGTCTGTTCATGGAAATTACGGTTGAATGGTCCATTCAGTCTTTGGCATTAGGGATTTCAACTCTTGTGTCCTATTGTCTTTATGAACTCAATTACTTTAGGAAAGTCTATGAATGATGGTGTCCTTACTGTGAATACTGAGCATTTGTGATTAAATTACCCCTATTCAGACAACGTTTGGCCATATTACAAAAACCATATTGATGGTTGTCCTTTTATTAGTTGAAAAGGAAGAAAACCAATAAAAAATCTGCAACAAGCATTTCCCTGGGCATGTCAAAATATTCGTAAGAATGAAGTGTATGTTTCATGGTATTGTCATGTTACAGCTGCAGGCTGAATATATCAAACTAGATAAAAACTGTATGTGAGAAACAAAACATACATCATTTAGTAGAACTCTGCCTTCCCTAATCATTTTTCAGCTGTCTATAAAACCATTTTCCGACTGGTTTTACATATTACAAGGCCATATCCATTTTAAGACACTCTGCCTCCGTGACTTGTATCATAATGTCAATAAGAACAATAGGAATTTTCAAGGAATAAAGTATTAATTAATAGGAACACAGATGTCAGACTTTGCTTCCTTTTGCAATAATCTTTTAATAACAAAGTACCATTCTGTTACCTACTCCCACTTTTTCACAAATGAAATTGTCAAAGGCAAAATATACCCATTGGTATATTCCTTTTCATCTTCATTTCTTTAGCTGCTTTTGTGTTTTACAGTATCCCTTATCAAAGCATGAGAAGTGAATTTTAGGGTTGCAGTAAGGTACCCACAATCATGAGAATAATACTCTTAACAAATGTCTTCACTGCCCCATTTTATTGGGAGCAGTTTGTCGGTTACTTTATACTTTCATGTCATAAATGATTCATGGTTGGATGCACAAGCAAAACAGTTTACTGAAACTAATCCCAGCAGTGTGCAGACCTATTTGTATTACTCTGACAATGTTCCTTGCAGTAGCACAGTCAGTTGTAAACATAGCAGGAAAGGGATCTGTAACTAATTCTCATAATATTCACATATCACCAGGAGGGGCATCATCTTTGTTAGTATGGAGATCTGCAGCCGGAATCTTCTTCAGCTGACAAATTTTCCCATGCTCCAGGAGAGGGATTAATCTCCTGTCAGTATTTGTACCACTATGGTGGAGGAAAAATGGTCTAAAAAACCAGGCTTATGTGTTGTTGTTACCAATCTTGGTGGTCTTCTTAAGAGTTAGCTGGCCACAGATCTGCTTCTAGAACTTCTCTGGAAAGAGGCCTTAATTTATATCGGTGTTGCTGATTTAGCCACTTAATTTTTCCATCAACAGAAGGAGTTGGTCCGAAATGGATGTGTTTCATGTAGCCCAAAAGCATATCGTCTACTTGTATCCTTTCTGTAATGACACGCAAAGGTGGGTTCATGTTCTTAATT
>WEKY01031530.1:38919-51191 GCA_013390045.1 Picathartes gymnocephalus
TTTAAATAATTAATTTATTTAAAAATTATTAAAAAAAAAATAGGTCACATAATCTTGTAAACAAATGCAAGAGCAGATACAAAAAAAGGTGTTCATTTAAAAGAGTTGCTTACAAAATTTTAGCAGAATACACTAGTATTGCTTAGCACTGAAAATTTAGATTGATATGCAATATTTTATAGTATCTGCAGCATAAATTTTCATGAAATAAAAAGGAAAAAAAACACCAAACTGAAACCCCCAAACAGAACAGCTTCTCAGTCAGTTTCCATGGAGAAGTTTTTTTTAAAGGAAGATTTCCATCTCCTTATAAAAGAAAAATATGTTTTATCTAGGTTCCAGTTTGAGTGGCATAAAGGCAAAAGTTGGACTAAGTTTTATACTTTATTCTCCAATGGTAAATAACAAGGGTTCCTTTAGAATGAATGGAGAACAGCAGCTGTCTTTGAAAGCCTCCAGAGGGAGAACCTGTTTATCTTAGCACCTAAATGTGAACAGTATGAAATTCAGCCTTTGCTCCATACACAACCAAGAGAGCTGGCTTGCAGCTTCTATATCTGTCACCCATAGGACTTTTTAACCCAAAGTTATTTTGGAATGAGACTCACAGAAGGAAACAAGCTTGCCTCCTAAAGAGGTGGGAGTGGTGGAAGCAGCCCAATGATGACAGATGATACTTAACAGCTGCAAGAGATCTCTTAACTTTTTAAAGAGTCACAAAGGAACTTTTAAAAAAAACTGAAAGAGAGCAAAAAAACCCCCTTCAGAACAACAAATACTCACTGCAGTTGGCCCGAAATATGAACAGAGTACCTAGCTATAGAGCTGAAAGATTGTGGAAAAAAAGCAATACAATAATTCCAAAATTCACATTTGTCCTCTTTTTATGAATCTCTTATGAAGCTCTTGTCCTACATGCTGAGTGAGACGCTCCGGAAGTATTATCACAGCATGGCCGTTTAGATGGTATTTCGAGCTTCATACTGAAATAGTTATGTTATCCTCTTAAACACGAGATATGACTAGAAGTGTCTCATTGATAGTTGTTAATGGTAATTCATTTTTATGTGTTTGCCTTAATTTTGCCCAGCATTTTCTTTCTATAGATCTGCATTTTGTCCCTTGGTGTTTCCCAAAAAAATTGTCTGAAGTCTCTTATTTCAGTTTTTAAACCAAATTGTTTTTTAAATGTATGTTTTCCCCTGTGAGTTTTATACAAGGCAGATGCTGTGAGAGTCTTGTTAGATTGCAAATACCTTTTGTTTTTCAAACAGTCGCTGTGCTCTGTGTTCAGAACTGCACTGTTTTTCTGATACTAATCGTGCACTAAGGCTAACAAATGCATGGATGACAAAATTCCTTTAATGAAGGAAGAAATTTTAGTCAGCGTTCTTTCTTAAGTAGAATATAACAAAAAAAAAAAAGAAAAAAACAAACAAACAAACAAACAAAAAAACCAAAAAAAACCTGAAGAAAAAACCTTCCTACTGTTCTTCAAACAAATATGAGCCTGACTCTCTGTTCTTTTATTACTCATCTGTAGTTTCATGAAAAATTGCCTTTCTCAGCAAAGCTGGTTTAAGAAACTCAGAATGCCACCACCTTCAGCCAATTATTCTTACCCCTGTGCAGCCCTTTGACACTGCTTAGTTGTGCCAACGCAGATGATTCAGGATGCATATTGTAAATTAAATGGTCCAAGGTAGAAGTAAAAACCAAGCCAAGGATCAGTGAAATCTGATTATGCCACAGTGTGTAAAGGGTTTGGGGTGCTGCACGGGTGCAGCTATTGCAGCACTGCTGGTGTGCTTTGAATGATCACTTCAATTACAGGCATTCTTTGATGTTAAAATGCTACTTTGAACATTTTTGTGGTGCCAGCAGTGACCCTGGCAGTTTGGCTTTCCGATATATGTCTATTTCAGGAATTAGCTTCCATAAAAGACAAAAATCTACCATGACAGTCAAATGGTCTCTGCTTGAGAAAATGTTTTGTTCCTTTGAAATATGTTTTACATTTCAGCAAAATTTCAATGGAACATTAAACCTAAGGAGATTCACTTAGATTGCAGAAGCTGTGCTGTCTTTATGCATGAGTGTCAAGCAATAAAGCACATACACCCCCTGTGCATTCTCTTTGTAGGGGGCCCGTGGAAACTGCCGCTTTCAATTCTATCTAATGTTTACACGCTAGGCAGTCTTCCTTCAGCTACTGAGGGTTGCTTGTTCCTAATGTTCAGGCATATAGACCAATCCATCACATGAAACTGTCAATGACATTTCTACCCCTTTTCTGGTTTTGTCATTAAAGTGAGGAAATAAACATGAGACCTCTGCTTTATCACTTCAGTTTTTCTCTTAAGGGATTATTCATTCATTTCTATGTGTAAAACCATGAACTACAAATAAATGCTGATGTATTCATTTGGTACCTAGAGTTTTATAATTCAGCTGGACTCTATCTGAATTTACTATGCATTGGTACTTTAACATACTTTTGGACAAAGATTTTTCTTCAATTTTTGTTTCCAAAAGTGTCCAGAAACAATTCTTCCTCTATTCCTAGTAGCAGGAAGATTATGATGAATTAAACCTTTTTTTTTTTTTGCCCGCTACTCTTTCGCCTAAATGAAAAAGGTACAAGGCCATGGAATTCAGCTGTAAATGGAACCTGCTTTTGATTACCCTCTATGAAGGATACCTATATATTTCCTGTACATTTAGATCACAGAATCACAGAATATTCTGAGTTGGAAAGGTGTCACAAGGATTGTTTACTCCAACTCTTAAGTAAATGGCCCATATTGGGATCAAACCCAAAATCTTGGTGTTTTTATCACCCTGCTCTAACAGATCAGATGGACACTTATAGCACATTAACATTTATACTTAAATATTCCTGCAAAACCATCCAGGGAAGAATTCTTTGATGATGAAAAGCAAGATGCGTGTCTCACTCATTTTGAAGTAGGAAAAATCAAGTTTCAGGATGGATTTCAGCTAGAAAACACCTCCTAAAATGGATGTATTTGGAATATATTCTGGAATATATAAAAATGTGCCCTTCAGAGATGAAGCATGGACAAGGAGGCCACAAGCTGCTCAGAGAAGAAGCCTGAGTTCTCTGTTTGGCTAACCAAAAAGAAGTAGAGGCTGATAGGAAGCCCTTTATGTTATTTTTCCAAAGATTTAGAGACACAAGCTTTGCAGGGAGGTTTAAAATCCTTTACTAGATCAACTGATATAATTTAGAAAACCAAACAGATGGGTCGGGCACACCTCAGGTCTAGTCCAGCTGACTTCATAATCCCAGACATGACTTTTGATTTCAGGAGGACAGCTAAGGAAAAGCACCCCTCTAATGTTATCTGAACATGTCTCCTGGATGGGGGAAGGGCAAATTTTCAAGAATAACCTTCTATGTAATTTTTAACCGAGTGACCAGTATTGCAGACAATATTTTATGTTTTTAACCAACACAGGTTTATGCAGCAACACAATGACTGGTTTTTTCTCTGTTTTTCTTTTGTAATTTCTAATAATTTCTTAATAACGTTTTTTTTTCACTATGCTGTTTTCCGCCAAGCCATTCAAGAGCTTTTACCATAAGATCACAGGTAATTTAAAGACTCAAATTGTGCATATATTATCATTTTTTTTTCTCCATTTATGTTGCTTTGCATTTAGTGATGTTGAACTTGACTCATTTGTTTTTATGAGCTCTTTCTGCAAACCTTTGCAATTACTTTTTCTTTTGAATACAGTGAGTAAAATTTTTTTTATGAGCAGACTTTTCGATATCACCTTTCCACAGAGTATCTTTTCTGATGAACAGCACAAGTCCTAGTTAAAATCATTCAGACACATCAATGGCAGTATCCTTCCACTGTGGGATAACTATTTCTTGCCATTTTGTCATAGATTTCTTTCTTTATTCAGGAATATGTCAGGAGGTTTTTCAAATCCAAAAACACTCTGCCAATTACATCAAAGCTATCTGCATGCTCACTGATTTTTAACAAACTCTAAAAGTTTTGTGAACCTCAATTTTGTCTACAAAACTGGTTTCTATCTTATTGCTCCATGTACATTTATGTCTCTGCTAATCTACCAAGAGTTTCTAGCAATTTGCAGACTATGGAAGTCAAATGTACAGACTTATAATTTCACATGTCCTCCTGAATGATAAATTTATAAATCTGTAGCTTTTGTCAAATTCAATTCCTTTACTAATGGTGACGTTAGTAATAAATTATATTCTACAGTTAACAATTACACAATTTACTACTTCATCTCCTTCAAAGCTTCTGAATGAATAACACATGGCACTGAAGATACTTTACTCTTTATTTTACTAATTTATTCTAAAACTTCCTCCCGTGACACTTCAGTCTGAGACTGTTTCAATGACTCACTTGTCATAGGAAAGCCTCCTTCCAATTTCCACACTGATGTAAAATATTCAGTCAGATTTTCTGCTGTGGTCACATCTTTTCTGATCTTGTAACATCTCAATCACCTCTCAACAGGACAGGGAGAAGAAATATGTTTGAAAAATTTGTGGGTCAAGATAAGGACATGGAGACCACCCACTGCTTGTCATCATGGGCAAAACACCACTTACTTTGGTGAAGCAAATTTAGTTTATTTATCCAACAGAGTAGGAAAATAAGAAATAAGAGCAAAACTAAAACCACCTTCCAACTACACCCCCATTTCTTATCAGGCTCAAGTTCACTCTTGAGTATTTTACCTTCATGCCCCAAGCAGTACAGTGGGTTTGGGAAATGGGGCTAATGTTGCTCCTTGCCCCTCATGGTCTTCCTCTGCTCCAGTGTGGGGTCCTTCACATTGGAGACAGTCCTACATGAACTATTTCATCATTGGTCCCTTCTGCAGGGTGCAGTTCTTCAAGAACAGACTTCAGCCTGGGCCACAGGTTCTGCCAGGAGCCTGCTCCAGCACAGGCTTCCCTTGGGGACACAGCCTCCTTTGGGCATCCACCTCCTGTGGCTGGGATTCTCCAGGGGCTGCTAGGGCTATTTGGTTATTTTCTCCAGCATGGACCCCCATGGGCTGCAGGGGCACAGCTGCCTCACCATGGGCTGCACCAGGGGCTGCAGGGGAATCTCAGCTCTGGTGCCTGGAGCACCCCCTGCCCTTTCTTCTGCACTCACCCTGAGGTTCTCAGGGCTGTTCCTCGCACATATTCTCACCCCTCTCACACCTGCAGTGCAGTTTTTGAACCTTGTCTCACATATATTATCCCAGAGGTGTTACCATCAGTGTCGATGGCGTCAGCATTGACCAGCAGCGGGCCGTTTCTGGAGGTGTCTGGAATTGGCTGTATCAAACAGAGGGACAACCCCAGTCTTTTTTTCTCACAGAGGTCACCTTTGTAGCCCTTTTGCTACCAAAATCTTGCCTTACAAACCAAATAATATATACATGTTTTAACGCTAGTTTTACTTATCTTTAAGTCCATTCCTTTTCCATCATCCTTTCATACTTTTACTTTTAAAAAAGCAGGCCTTATGCTTTGGTTTCTTTTAATTTTCCTCATCTGGATACAAACTCTACTTTTAAAGGATACTGTCCTCATTAGTGATGTGCTCTGTATTGACCGTTATCTTTCAGAAATTGGATCTTATGATGAATAGCTCCATGAAAACATCAGCTCAGTGTTCAGCAGTGGTCAAAAATATAAGCATATGAATGTGAGGAACTGAAAAGAGTAGAAAAGAAAACAGAAAATATAATCATTTTGGTAGAAAAAGCTCTTATCCCAAAATCTAAAAAAGAGTGTAACAGAACTGGAATAGGTTCACAGAAAGCCACCAAGAATAATCAAAAATATAGAATGGCAGTCAAGGGAATTCATAAATAGCCCAGGACTATTCAGTCTGAAGAGTGACAATTTAGGGAAGGCTTGACAGAAATCTGTCCTATCATAAGGGAAAAGGAATAGATAAAAAGAGGCAGATGGTTCATTTTCTCCTCCAAGTGAGAATCACATGCTGTTAGCAGGTGCTAGGTTCAGAGCAGAAAAAAAAAAGGGAGATAGTTTTCTACATAATATATAGGTAAGTAACTCTCTCTGCCCAGGTGTCTTTTGTTTCAGTATTCTTTACTTTATAAAAAAGACACTGCAAGCAGTGTATGAACCACTTACAAGCACACAATGATTTAATGGCTGGCTAGAGCACCCAATGGGGAGCAAAAACTACCATTCCTGTACCCACATGCCTTGTGATTGTCTCTGGATCAGCAGTCATGTGATAGTGGGAAGCGTCAGTCAGCCCTGTTGTGCTCTGGCATGAGTTGGTCTTTGGTGCTGCCAAAAAGCAGATTCTATGCTTTTTCCATAGATCTGGGTAGTTTCATGTCAGTATTTTTCTCCTGAATTTCTAAGTTGCTAATTGTTGCCTCTCACTTCAGTTTGTGTATCTTACTTTTGTTACCTTGTAAAGAGTTCTCTTAGTTATCCCCCGAAAAAAAGGTTACTCTGAAACCAAGCCAAACCTGAGTGTTAAGTCGGAGGCAGCTGCGTCTTCATGGGAAACATTTTGAAAGAATTTTGCTCATGATTTTTTGGATGCTAAAGGTTTACATGCATTGAAAAAGGAAGTGGACACAAATATCACTTTAAGATATTAGACAGAAATACCAGAGACCTGATTCTATTAAAGGTCTGTTTCTGTTTGAAGAAGCTCCTTCATAGTAAATCACTGTAGACCTCAGAGAGCATTCACAGCATGTGTCATCATTTTGATCTCCCTTAGAAATTTGCTTATCATCATTGATGGAAGTGGGACATGGGGCTTGGCCAGCCTGTGGTCTGGCTCAGCACAGCTACTCTTGTGCTCTGAAAAACTGTGCTCTGCCATAACTGTGGGGTCTGGATTTAGTCCTTTGATATTATTTTAACACTTTTTTGCCAGAGGTCGCATGTTTCTCCTGGCAAAATGCTTTTAGGCAGTGTTGTCCATACACCTTTTTTTTTCCATTTTAGTTCCTCTTAATTTGTTTTTACCATGATTTCTTGGAAGTTTTTTTTCAGATGTTTCTTTTATATGAAGAGGATGTAGTATGGAGAGGAAGGAAAATTTTCAATCAGATTTTGAATGAGGGAAATTTGAGAAAAAGTTCAGTATTTTAAGAGTGTAGATTTAGCTACTTCATTTAGAATCATACTTATTCTCCTCTTGGATATTTCAAAATGTAGTCATTTTGGTATCTCACTACTTAACTATTTATTGTAACTCATTATTACAATTTCCCAGATAATGAATATTAAGCCATCAATTTATGCTTCTCTTCTCTTCTCTTGTAGTGACCTTAACATTAGGATTTCTGAGGCACTATCATGGACACATGATGATATAAAGCAAACTAAATAATATATTCTTTAATCTAAGCATGAAATTTTTGTTCACATAAATTGGGATAATTGTTATGGTTAATTAATTTACTTTATTTAACCTTCAGCTTTCTTTACGCTCTGGAACTTTTCTCTAGCAGCCTGATCTACTTTGTCAGTGCTATACATTTTCTTCTTGTTTCGCAAGCACATAAATTATTCGTTTCTCAGTTGAAGTTTTTCCATGCTTGTTATGTCCATATCCTCTCTACCAAACAGTCCCCTCAGTTAATTCATCTTACTTTATTGTTTTTCAGTATTTATAGAATTTATGGTGAGAAAAACTCATTTTCCTTTGATCTATTGGTCTATTTTTAGATCCATATTTATGCACTGAGAGGATTCTTTGATGTCTCCTATCTGAGGTGTATTAAATTATATCTTTTTTTGGAGGCTGAAAATTTTACTCCTGGAGTATGAATAATCTCAGACTCTTTTCTTTAATTCCCTTGTTAGATTCCCCCTAATATTTATAAAAACAAAACCAGATCAACAGCTTCAACTATTTTACATTTTGAAGTCAAATACCAGTGTGTGTTCCGTATCTGCCTAGACAGAAATAATCCTATTTTTATAGGACTGATTTCAAAGGCTTCTGGAAATCCCCTCACTGCCTCACATTACTTCTGCAAGTGTGTTTTAACACAGTTCCTTGTCAGCTTGTTTACCAAACCCTGGAAGCCTTCCAGAGAGTACTATTGTCAAGACTTTATGTCAATATTGAAAGATCAAATTTTGCATCCTTTCCTTCCCTTGCTCGTCGTGGGCACTTCATTGACAATGTAAAACAACTAGAAACCTTGTGAGGTTCATGGCTTTCATATGCATTTAGAGCTGACTGTTCTCAAGTGTATAAAGTAATCTTAACTGTGCATGTCAAAGAACTTCTAAAGAATGACTTGTTGCTGTTCTCTCTGGGATGCGGCATAAAGAAATCAGAAACACTCGTCCATCTTGAGACATTCCAACTAACTTTATTCAAAATCCCGCGTCTGTTTATAACAGATGGACTCAAGTATCATATTATTGGTTATGACTGTTAACACCCTCTTAAAACTACTGGCCAGTTAAGGATAACAACAAAGGTCCAACCTCTTTATGGAAATGCACAGCTGCACAGATGTTTACATTCCTGTATTCTACAGATCTCATAAAAAATACAGCAAAACCGTGAGAGAAACTTTCTCTCTGACTCAAAACTGCAGTTAATATTCTTGGGTTTTTCTGCTCAGGCTTTTAAGAGGATCCACAAAGACTGCTTTTGGTCGCCTCTCCATGATGCCCTAAGACAGACTTCCAGAGAATAATTTTTTCCTTCCATTACCTCCTGAGCTCATGAAATAAGGGGTAGAAAGACACAGTCAGTTCTGACTAAAATCTCCATGCCCCTCATGTGGGAATAGTGATGTCTCCCCAGCCAATTGCCCCCAGTTTTTATACTGGGCAGGGCATTCTATGGTATGAAATATGACTTTGGCCAGTTTGAGTCAACTGTTCTGGCTGTGTCTCCTCCAGATTCTCGTGCCCCTCCTCACTGACAGAGTTTGAGACACAGAAAAGTCCTTGGCTTAGGGTAAGCACTGCTCAGCAACAACCACAACAGCAGTGTATTGTCAACATTATTCTCCCACTGAGCCCAAAACACAGCGCTGTGCCAGCTACTAAGAAGGAAATGAATCTTATCCCAGACGAAACCAGGACACCCTCTCAGCATGGTGTTAAGAAAGCAAAAACACCTACAAGGACCCTGAGGGCTAGGCATAAGATAATCTACTGCTTGAGTAGCTTAGCCTAGAATGAGGTGAGCTTGGCCTCAGTTTAACCTTAAAGCACAGGCTGGAGGGAACAATTGTATAACTGCCATATATCTGCCATGTTACAAATTTTACTAGTCATGTTGTTGATTTTTTGTGCCAAAGGGAAGCTTTGCTAGCAGGAAAAACAGCCACAACTAAACAAATGGAAGGCAAATGCTCAAAAAAACCCCAAAATCCATCACTGGAAAGCTCCAAGTGGGTAAATCCATTCTCCTTATTAACTGAGCATTTTCATTACACCTTTTATGGCTGTCATGCTTCATTATTCTTCATGTTTGCTAATAAATTTTATGGTATTGTCAAAGTGATACTGATCACTCCCTTGAAATGTTTTTAATTTCAAAATGTGTTGTACTGTTCTATGAGAACCTTGCTTCAGTATCTAAGGCAACTGTCTTTTATTATAGGTCAGCTGGTGTGAATCCCATCACTGGTAATGGAGAGAACTACATTAAGATAAAGATGATTGTATGAAATCATTACTTTTTACTATCATAAAGATCATTCATTTTCCAAAGATTACACTAGATGAATATGTATGCACATCTAGTAGAAATCATGCCAGCTCAAATAATTTAAAGCAATTATACTTTTCCCTAGCAATTTTTTGTTAAACAGAAATTGAACTTGAGACAAAATGTACTTGGGAGATTTTATACCTTAAAATAAGTCTTTGTGTTCTTTATTTTTAGCTTCAATGTCAATACTTTTACTTTAGAAATTATATTTACATGTTAAAAATTCATAGTTAATATGAATCCTCATTACATATTGTTCTTAATCAGAAGGTAATGAAACTTATCCTTGGTATAAATGACAACAACAAACATAAGTAGTTATATCATTACTCAAAAATTGAAATTGTGATCCATGGGAATATTTACTGTATCTCTAAAACTCAAATTTTAGATTGTATAGAAGACATTAGCATGTCAAAATATGATTTCATGTTGAACTGAAAAAAATGAAAAATACCCATCTCTATCATAAGTAAATTTTATAAAAAATAGTTTATTCCATTTAACTGGAAAATCTTGTTCTATAAATATATATATATATAAATAGAATAAATAGAGTCTGTTCTAGTTTTATCTCCTTTATTTGTTGTTTTTTAGTTGATTCTTATAAATACATCATATCTTTTTCAGAGCTGTGCAATTTACTGCTGAGTAGAATAAAAAGAAGAATGAATGCCAAAGTGTATTCAATATGGATGTCATGTGTTATGGCTGGCTGACACCCACCAAAGCCACTCTCTCACTCCTCTCCACAAAATGGGCAGAGGAGAGAAAATTTAAGGAAGGATTCATGAGTTAAGGACCAGAAGAGAAACCACTCATCAAATACCATAATGGGCAAAACAGTCTCAACTTAGAGATATGAAGTGAACTTATTACTAACAAAATCAGAGCAGGATAATGAGAAGCCAAATAAGTCCTTAAAACACCTTCCCCCCATCTTTTCCTCCTTTCCAGCTCTACCTCCTGCACCCCATGGTGCAAGGAGACAGGGAAAGGGGTTTATGGTCAGTTGACCACCTGAGGTTTTCTTCTGCTGCTCAGGGAGATGAGTCCTTCCCCTGATACGCTGTGGGGTCCCTCCTGCAGGTGATAGTACTCCACAAACGTCTCCAATGTGAGTCCATCTCACAAGAAAGAGCCCTCTGCAAACTGCTGCAGTGTGGGTCACTCTTCCACAGGGTGCAGTCCTTCAAGCTTGGGCAGCTCCAGCATTGGCCTCTCTCTCCATGGGGTCACACTCTCCTCTCAGGCATCCGCTTTCTCCAGCGTGGGCTCCTCCATAGGCTGCAGGTGGATCTCTGCATCCTTGTGGATCTCCTAGAGCTGCAGGGGCACAGCTGCTTCATCATGGACTTTACCAGAGGCTAGAGATGAATCTCAGCTCTGGCACCTGGAGCACCTCCTCCTCCTCCTTCTTTGCTGACCTTAGTGTCTGCAGACTTGTTCTTCTCACATGTTCTCACTCTTCTCTTCTCTGGTCGCAATTCAAACCGTGGAACAACCTTTTATTTTATTTTATTTTTTTCTTTTTTCTTAAATATGTTATCACAGAAGCGTTACCACCATTTCTAATTGGCCCAGCCTTGGCCAGAGTCACAGTGTCCATCTTTGGAGCCAGCGGGGATTGGCTGTGCTGGACACTGAGGAAGCTTCCAGCAGCTTCTCTCAGAAGCCACCCCGGTAGCAACCCCCTCGCCCCCTTCCAAACTCAGGACATGCAAACCCAATACAGTGTCACTTCACACTCTTATGGGTTCCAACCTTTCACTAAATCAAGTTGTAAATCCATCATCTCTTTGGGGCTATCGAGTGCACTGCAATGTCAGCTACTGTACTCTCCTAGTGAGCTCACAAATATCAGCATCACATTTACTCTCTTAGTGTTTGTTTTTTGGGGGTTGGGGTTGGGGTTAGGGAGTGGAATTTCTTTTAGCACAGATAATTGAAACTGAAAAAAATTCTTTTTTGGGTATTTTTGGCCATTTTCTCATTTGGTAGCATTTTGTCAAAAAACTACTTTGTCCTAGACACTTCTGTGAAAAAATTCACCCTAACTAATGACTACATATAGATTAATCTAATGACTACATATATTTTAGACTAGTTGTACAGGATATCTTCACAGTGAGTGAAAGGTATAGGTACTTACAGAAAGGGACTAAACTCCCTTAAGGATGACACTTATTATAAATCCAAATGATCCAGTAAAATGAAGGTAATATTGAGGTTTCCATTAAGTAGAATATCTGATTCTCAATGAAAATGGTCCAAAATGGGAATTTACAAAATTGTCTTGTTTTCACTGCAATATTATTATTCTGCAATATTATTATCACTGCAAACTTATTTAACTGCAATATTTCAGTTACTCAGAAAAGGGGAAAAAGAAAATTGACACGTTGCATATTCCATTAATTATATCAAGGACAATATATGACAGTGGAAACTAATTTCACAGGTGATTTTTTGTGTAAGGGTGGTGGTCCTTGTGCTCAAATCTTTTTTTTTTTTTTT
>WEKY01031530.1:51221-69270 GCA_013390045.1 Picathartes gymnocephalus
TTTTTTTTTCCTTTGTTTATGTTCATTCTGAGCTGGAATTTCATGTCTTACAGAAAGGATTTTTTTATTATCTACCACATTTTTATATTTAAAAGTGATAATCGACTTATATATATTATAGCTGTGTTTGGTTTATGGTTCACTTGGGAAATCTGAGGTTCACTGAGGGTCATTCTAAAAAGGCAGACTTTCTAAATAGTTATACTGTCCTGAAAAAGTGTTATGTAGTTATCATACTTAGTAGATCAGATGGTTTGTAGCAGTACTTCTGAACTGCAACACCAGAAATAACTTGTTCTTTTGAGAAAGCATGTCACGTGTCATATTTTCATATGGTGTTTGTAAGAAAATGAACATTCACTATAGCCAAACAATATTTTAAAATCGTGTTTCATGAAAAAGTGATTATGAAGTTTAGCACAAGATCTGTTACTAATATATTAAACCCACAAATAAAATTGTGCATATAATCTTTAAAAACTGATTTTCCTTTTTTTTTTCAAACAGACAAAACAAATTATCACTCTGAGTTTTACAGCATATCATGAAATTGACAGAGACTGCAATGGAAGTTATACAGTATTGAAACAAATCTGTTACAGGCACTGTACAACAAGTATAAGAATTTTGTTTCATGTTTTCAACTCTGAAATAATAAAAGCAAGGATCTGTGAACTGGAGAAAACAAGGCCAGACTTCCCATAAGTAGACCTATGGAGATATTTTTCATGTCAGTGTGAACTTCTGCATGTGTTCAGGGCAGAGTACAGTTGGGAGGGATGTTTATAAATATCACCGTTGGGTTTGATGTCTCTCATTTGCAGTCAACAGATTAAGAACAATACCAGCTTCAGGTTTGCTACTAAATTTCCTATATCAAAACTAAAATGAAGGCTTAGCTCCTTCAGTGTCCTGCCAGAAACCAAGCTGTTCTTTAAGCCATGTTCAATGTAACTGTAGGTATATTCTCTGTAAGTAGTTTTGTTGAGCTGAAGTAATTCTTATGCTAACTGTAGGCAAGATAGAGCAGCGAATCAAAGAGAAATATTATATTTGGGGATTCAAATACCTTGTATGGGGAAAAATTTCTGTTTGTTGATGTTACTGTTGGAAATACACTCTTGGTTCTTAAAACCGGGTCCCCTAGGGTCTCTCATGTTTTACGTATGAGGGAAGAAATATTCAAATGAATGCTTGTTCCTCCACTATATCACTCCATGAAATAGCATAAATAAATGCAGAAGTGAGAGGAAAGACTTTTTGCCAGCAAAGGAAAATGGATGACAGAATAAATGGCAATTGAATGAAATTGTTCATTCTGCATTTGTCAGTGGTCCATACAACAAAATGTGGACATGACTAGAGTGCATCTATAAAGTATATATGAGATTTAGTTTAATTATTTGCTCAAATTCTTTTCTAGAGTTGATATTCATAAGACTTTGGAGGATCTGACTAAAGGCTTTATCTCATAGTAATAATGAAATACAACTCCAGCAACACACAAAGGAACAGCTTATGTAGCTAATTACTACTTGTGAGCCTGGTGCCCAGCAGAGCTGGATTTCTTGTTACTCTCCAGGTCCTGCTTTAGATGTGTGAGCATGTGTAGTGGTTTCACGTTTATCTCTTTTGCTTGCTCACACCAAGAGAGGAGTCTAGTGTAGTGGTCAGGTACTCTGGCCTAACACCAGTGTACTTACTGAGTTTACTTAGTTCTGTGGTTGAGATAAGGATTCAATGAGCAATGCAAAGCAGGTCTAAAACCTTTGAACGTAAAAAGATATTTTATTCACAAACCTAAAAGAGAAAACCTAAAAGGTAAATAATAAAAATCAAAACCAACTTTCAGGTACATCTCCTTCCCCATTTCACCACATTCTCTCCCACCAACACATAAAGAGACAAAACTTAGCGACCTTTAGCCAGTTACCACCCCCAAAATAGGTTTCCAACAGTACAATTGGAAACAAGAGTTTATTTTGTCACACCATGGAGACTTTCTAGTGAACCCCGTCCAGAAAAGTATATTTGTTTGTGATGTGATAGTCCATTCCCTCAACGTGCAGTTCTTCCCCAACTGCCTCTCAAGGACTCATAGGTATTATTGGGCCACATTAAGGATCAATTGTTTTAGTAGACAGCAAAGGGTCATCTTCTCTCCCTCTCTGGAAAGCCCGACCAGTAAGGTTCCTCTGACTTGAACCTGAACCTCTATTTGCCTTAATGGGTGCCCTTGCCGAGAATCATACTTAGAACACGTCTATCCCCCCAGTCTTAAATTATGAGCCATAGGGAATAGTTTACTATTTTAGTCCATAATCATGGCCTTACAAAAGACTTTCAGCTTAAAAGCATCTCTTTTTCCTCCTCCCTGGGTTCTCAGTCCCTTCTCGTTGGTTTCAGTGCTTTGGTGGTGGTTCTTCCAGTGTTCTTTGGGTACTTCAAAGAGTTGTATCTGAGGCTGGTGTGTACCAAAGAAGAGACTAGGTCCATAGGTACACAACCAAAGAGTTGATGCCTCTGCCTGGACAGCAGTTAGAGTCCTTGTGTTCCATTCCCATAAGGAGGGGGAGGGCAAAGAAACTGCAGGCATAGATCAGTTCACCACTGGTCATTGCATCCTGTCCCCCTGCGCTAGTGGGTGGAATTCAGCAGGCAGCAGCTGTAGGCAGAGCCGCAGGCATCGGGCAGCAGGACCACAGGCGGCGGGTGGCAGGGGCTGCAGCGGCAGGAGCCCGGGCGGTGGCGGGCAGGGCCCATGCAGCGGGGCGGGCAGCAGGGGAGCCAGCGGCAGGAGGCCCCAGGCTCATGGCTTTCTCAGCCCCCCACTTTCCGATGGGGCAGGGGAGGGGCAGGCCCGGCGCGGCCCAGGCCGGCGGGCTGCGGGCAGTGGAGGCTGCACGGGGCAGCAGGGGCCGCGGGCAGCAGCAGAGAAGCCACTCGGCGGGAGGCCGTGGGCTAGGCTGTTGGCTTTCCCAGCCCCCCTACCCAGTGGAGCGGGGGGAGGGCCCGGCGGGCCTCAGGCCTGAGGCCCACGGGGGTCTGGCCCGGGTGCACGGGCTTGTTACCTGTTCCACAGGTGGAAGCCAAAGAGAGCTAATCTCAAAATTCCCTCTCTTAAGATGTGGCAACACAGAGATGTAACCTTCTCTGAGTGGCTAAACAGCACGTCCAATGTCAGGGCCAGCCATCTATTGGCTCTTAAAGTGCAGGACACTGCTTCTTTGCAGGAAGATGTAAACAGCCTTCTGGGTAAAAAAATCACCTTTTTAACCCATGACAGCATGGATGCTGAGGTCTGAGCACAGCCAAATGAAATAATGGTTGTATCTCAGTAAATCAATGTTAGAAAAAGAACAGGTCTCAAAACCTCAATAACAGATAAATAAGAAAGTGGTTTAATGAAAACACAAAAGTATGCAGATTTATCAGCTAATATAGAACTTAAAAGTAAATTTTTATATGTGTTTTTTGTCTTCTTTCAGTGGTATTAAACTCCTTGGTTTAATCATGTGTCACTCAATCCCTTTGACATGTCTACCCTCCCTTCAGAATGGTTTAGACTGTGAAACACGCACCCCCAACCTACTGGACTTATTATCTGCATCTTCATTGCAATTGATGCACTCTGTCATCTGCCTTAGGGAGATCAGCTATCCTATACGCCCCTTGGTATTCAAAGATACCTTGCAGAGGGGTATTGGTCCAGTTAATATGTGTCCTAAGGTGTTAATCTCTGGCCACAGCTGAGGAGCTCCAGGAAGAAGAGGTATGGCGGTGGGCTGCCTGATACAGCCTGCTCTCCTTCCTAAGGGTCCTTCAGGTATGAGCTGGCGTTACACATCTTCTCTTGGCTAACTGGGTATAGATATTTAAACTAGACTTTCCTGTTGTAATGAATTGGGACCTTCAAACTACCACAGGTGTACTCTATGACCCTGAGCAAGCTAGTCAGTCAAACTATTTATTTTCTGTGTTTACTCATGTCTGTTGAAACTATAACATTTTCTCACCTCTGACTATGTTATTGTCCAGTATCCAGCACAATGGGGTCCTGATCTCTCGTGGAACCTCTATATACTATTTGGTTACAGATAATGAATAGAACACATATGCCATGCAAAGGTAATGAATGTAGAATACAGAGGGAGGAAGACAGGCCCTTATTCTTCTTTAATGCTCACTATACAGATTAAGATGAAACTAAACATCTTTTGTGTGGGATTGGAAAATAACAATTTTATCCTCAAAGAACAGCAGTACCACAATCTGCTGTTTGCACAGTAAAGAAGCAGAAGTCCATTCATTTTGTGCCTGGTTGTCTGTGCTCCTCTAAATTTCCTCACAGCAAATTCTTCTCCCTTGGACTTTTGCTTGTATTGTCTCTGGAGTGGATGAATGTAACTTTTTAAGTGGTTTGGGGGAACCTTATAAACATATTAAATAATGTTGGAATATGCATAACACTGTTTTTGTGACCCCATAAATGAAGAGCAGTGGTCTTTGGGGCTGTAGTGCTGTCTTGCAGTCATGATGCTGAATGCATTGTTATAAAAGAGAGAAAATTGCTTGTGCAGGCTAATTTCTTGTGCAGGCTCTGATTCTCATCTCCACCCTCACCACTACACTGAGCAAGTGACTGTCATTCATGTAAGTCTTTATGTACTTTTTAAATATATAACTTATAATGAGAAGCAAATGAGGCACAAAGTGGACAACCGAATAGCAGAACCTGATGCAGCTCTGACTAGTCATGGGTATTTGCAGGAATGTCCCATGTTTCTCACCCTCTCTTGTCCCTAATGGAAAAGGAAGACTGGGGCAAGAAGATCCTGGGGTACTGAGAAATGCAGCCTGGAGACTAAAAAGACTAAAGATTTAAAGTTGTTTGGATGTAGACTTCCTATTGAGTTTGATGGTAGACTAAACAGCTTTGAAGATTTGAGATCAACTGCCTCCATCAAATCCATGTCAAACCAAACTTAGGCAGCCCAATTACTAAATCATTTTCTATCTGGCTTTCTGTGTTTCTGTGGCTCTAAATAAAGAACAGACATTTGACCAGATCTCATCAATGTGAATTGCTTTTTATTTGGAGCAATCCTAGGAACTAGAGAACGTGCCATGTAACTGGAAGCATGTGAAGGTGTACAATCACAGGTTCAGAAGGGCATTGTAGTCCCAAAAATGCATTAGAGATAGCTCCTAGACATCCCCAGGTTTCATGTCTTCTCCTTGATTTCTTGCATGAGAAGCCGTGTATAACCCTTCACAAGGGAATCTTCTGACTATGGCAATGGATGCTTATAGAATTGGCACACTCAGGTGTTCATCTTCACAGCAAAAGCACTCATGCTGTAGAGAGGAGAATTTTTCTTATAGAGGAACCGTGAAAGAAAAAGAATGAGAAAAACATGAGCAGGTCCAGAAATTGCTCTAAGGGAAGTTTAATGAGTGGTGGAAGTTGTCTCCTTGCACAAGTGCAGAACTATATAGTGTTCTCCATTTACTGCACAAGGGCAGCCTGGCTTGAAATCATTAAACAATGAATTACAGCAAGCAGATATCTAAGCCAAATTCTTGAATCATATAAAGTAGCCCCACTCTGTTGATTTGAGTGGAGTTACCTTGGTTTTCACCAGCAAAAAGATATCAAAAGCATCTACATAATTTAGCAAAGAATCTGAGTGGGATTTACATTTTATTAATCGCTTTATAAAGTCTGTTAATCCCTAAATGAAACATAGTGACCATGATTTAGATAATATGAAGCTTCATAAAGACACCATCCTGCCCCAAACATATAGCATCTAATAAATGAAATGGCCAAAATATGTGGAAAGAGTTCCCTGCATCAAAGTATTGGATGACAGATGTGTAAGAAGATTAATGTGCTCTTTTAGTTTGTTCATGTAAGTTTATAATTCTTAGTGACATGTGTCATTTAGGAATGGATTGGGACATTATGGCTTATGATAAATTGGTTACTCAATTTAAATTAATAAAGGCTTACATACATTAATTTGGTTATTTATAAGTTCTTGTGAAAACACTGGAAAATATTTTGCCCTCTCCTTACAGATGACATCCAATGACCTGGTTTTCCAGTTGAATAAATCACCTTTGAATTGGTCTCTTCATTTAACTGTAGTAGATGCTTTATAAATCAAAGTATTTATTTTGCTTCACTGATGTAGTAAGCTATTGTCCTCCTGTGCAATGATTTTCAGCTTCCAAGAGAGTACTGATCTCCCTAGCACCCATCACTACACAGTATCATCCCTTATACAAAAGAGTATTTCAGAGAAAGAGAAAGTCAGGTGTTGATCTTTCTAAAGCAAAACATATTGATTAGACAAGCATAATAGAATTCCTGAGGCATTATTAGCTTTTGATAATATTGTATCAAAATCAAAATTTGGCACTTTATGTGGTATTTTAAAATGACAGTGGAAATCATTGTGGCTATTTGAGTATATCATTCAAAACAGAGTGACAGTGACTGGTTAATAGTCAGCCATACATAGTATAAATAAATCAAATTGAGGAAAAAATAAAAAGAAAGCCTATTACTAAAATCCAGCATGTATGAATGAATAAATTTTTGGTTGTTCTATTAGAAAAATGATGGTATTTGTTGAATTATAAAACAGTGACTTTCATATTCATTAAATAAGTAAGAAAACTGAAAAACCCACACCTCTTGACATTAAGAGCATGCACCATATCCAGTGCCTAAATTATGTATTTATATATATATTTCAGGTTGCTCTGATCTTTAAAGCTTTTAATTTAGCTGAAAAATTTAGAGATTAATTTTATGTAGTCTTTGTTTTACTAGGATTTATTTTAAAATTCTGTTTAATATAAATCTCTGTCTCTCTGTCTCTCCTTAAAGATAAGTCAGGAACAACATGCAAAATGATGAATGCCAGGTATACCGACTCTTGTTTGCTTTCCAATCTTCTACATGGTCTTTAGTTATTATTGTTTTTAAAAAGTTTTAGTTTGAAATGTCATTGTGCAATCTGATTTAAAAACACAGATGCATAAAATGTAGATTAATGAAAATAGAGGTTCCTCCTCCACTCCTTAGCCTAAGGAGATGTAATACAAACTAAATTAACTCTGCTTTTGGACTAATGGTTGTAACAAAATATAAAATTAAGTGTAATTAAGCACTTCCATTTCAGCAATAACAGGGTTTTATTCGTTGGTAACAAGTAGGCTAGAAATTTGAAAGTATGTTTTCAATGTTTATATATGCTCTTACGTGATTGTTCTTAAACATGGTTCATTATCTGCAGAATGGAATTTGTACTTTACTTGAATACTTTCCACTTGAAACACTCCTTAACCCATACTGTAAACAGAATAGCTGAATGCTTTAAAGTTACCTGAAGATGAATAAGAAGCTATAACTAATCACTGAAAACCCAAAGCTGAAATTCCTTTGAAATGAGGCATGTTTATGATTTTCCTCTTTTAAATAATAGCAAAATAATCTCTAATTTGAAAAGTAGTATTTTATTGACTTTGCAGTATTTTCTTCAGGTATGCATCTGAACATGCAGTAGATTTTGTGTTTCAGGCAACCTGAGGTAGAAAAATGGCATCTGAAAAAATATGAAAGATCACAGTGTTATGATTTAAGATACAAAAGTGTTAGGATCTTAATTGCCACATTGCTGCTGGCACACACAAATGTGTGAATATGAGCATCATGAATAAAACTATGCAGATACTTGAATATCTTATATTGAAAAATATAATTGTTATGGTTTTTAATCTAAGGATTTCAGCTGTGAAATGTTACAGTAAAGGCTTGCTATGTTAATTCTTTTAAAATTATATATTTTTTAAATTATTAATTATTTAGCTTCAGGGAACAGAGCATTCATGCACAAGGCAACCAAAAGTTCGTATTGCCTTTCATTTATCCTCCTGAAACCAGAGACTCACCTAAGTCCTCAGTATTAAGAAAGGTAGAAATAAAATCTTATATATAAACAGTGAAGTATTTCAGACTTACCAGAATGCAGACCTTGGTCTTAAGTTTATGTGTCATAATTTGTGTAAGTAGCCTAGTAC
The DNA here is from genome assembly GCA_013390045.1 of Picathartes gymnocephalus. NCBI lineage: Eukaryota > Metazoa > Chordata > Aves > Passeriformes > Picathartidae > Picathartes > Picathartes gymnocephalus. The sequence continues at coordinate 59,316 of WEKY01031530.1, forward strand.
ATTGTATGTCCCGCTCATTAGCTTTGAATGAATTAGAAAAACACTTTGGTTTTTCTCATTCAAGAATTAATCTTACAACTGCACACCAAATTTGGTATGTGTAGCACTCAGAGTTTTATTTACAGTCCTAAAATAATTTCTGCAACAAAAAATAACCCCATAGTGTTGAGATGGAATCACCCTCCCTCTGTCCTATCACTTTGGATTCAGATATTGCTCCTGTCCCTATGGACTGCTCTTGGGTCCTTTGTTAGCGGGTAATGCTTTGTCAGAGTAATGATATGGGCTGCAGGCAAGAGGTATAGCAAGTGGTTTTATCTTGTGTACAGCACAAGGGTTACATTTCAGAGCTGAATGTAAGACGGATCTAATTAGAAACCGGGGGGGACTGAAGGTTTGTGACAGGAATAAATCAATGTTTTTGATCATTAGACCTTGTGCAGATTCTGCTGCTATAATGGAAAACTAGTACATGTTATTTACTGCAAAACCCTATGACATAACTGTTGGACTGATTTCTTTGACTTTCACCATCCTCCTTTTTATCTCACTTTAAATTATTACTAAGGTATGAAAAAAATATTATTCTTTTGTTTGCTAAAGTAACATGACCTATAACCCCCAGGCATGTGCTAGCTCTTTATCAAATGATTATAGCAACAGGAAATAAGATGGTAGCCATAGTACACTTAGATTACTGGACCCTCTGTGCTGCATAGAGGTGATGGACCATGTCCTCAGTGGGAGCTAGGCTAATTTGTTTCTGGTGAGGGCCTATTCCAGTCATTCTAATTTGCCTCAACATAAAGCCATGCTATTTCTGAATGGCACCTTCTGCCATTAATGTCAGTGAAGACATTGACATTGAGTTCATCTGGGGCTAGGACTGATATTTTGTCCATTGTTCATATGCCACCTTCTTCTGTGGGATGTGTGTGTTAGACTTGGGGACAATAAGTTATGGATTATTCTTCTCTCTTAGACACAGCTGCGTTGGGATTGACCACATGTAAAAAAACTCTTTATCTCCTCATTCTCTAATGCTACTTCTGCAAAATCAGATGCACTTTGAGAGACGAAGTGGTTGTGTGTCTCAAACTGTGTAACTATAAAACAGTGTGTGAAGTTCTGTGTCTGTACCTGTGTGCATTTCTTGGTGAGATGAGTCTCTTCTCCCACCTGGAGCAAATAGGAGATAATCCAATTATAGAAACTGTTAACTCCTCACTACGCATGGGTGGAATACTTGTATTGTCTATCACTTAGGCCAAAGTTAAAATAAATCAAAGCTTTTCCTTTTCACAAGTACAGGCTTGATTCAGGTAGAACATTCATATTGTCAAAGGTCCATATCAAAGGCCAGTAAGTACTCTCTGGTTTTAAAAACCAATTTATACACATTTTGTATTACATATATTCTTTACTGAATTTACCTTCATTCAGAATTTTTGTAGCTATATTAAAAGTTGATGGTAGTTTCCTTTTACTGTAATTTTGTCCTAATGAGCATTATGATGACTGTGAAAACCTCTAGTCACACTAAAATAGATTGGAAGAGCTAATACAAATAATGTTTTATTTCTGGTAGAAACTGCCTTTTGTGCTCACATGCATGCCTAGTAGGCCAGAAGTAAATGAACAACAAACTACAGAAAACAGCAAAGCTTTAAATCCTGAAGGCAGTTGGAGGAAACAGGTTTCCCTTCCTTTTCTGTAGTGTTCACTACATGCTTATTACAGTATTCAACTCTTTTATGGAACAGACTGTTATGGTTAACCCATATATAGAGCTTTTCCTGTACACTGCACTCTCTTTGCTGCAAGTAAGCTTAGGAATTTGTGTTGGAGGTGAAAGGTCCAGCTGTATTCACAGAAAAACACACCCACTTCTTCCCAATAAATATGATTGTGGCTTTATAAATTGCTTAATGTCATCACTCTATCTTCTAGATTCATAGAGTGAAGAGTATATGACTCCTTATAGGAAAAAGCTTTTAACCGTCATATAAAATCTTTTCCAAATAGTGATGGTGGCTTTTTAATACTTTCAGTCTGACACTGACTTGGAGGAACAGATGATATTACTCCTCCATGGTATCTACAAGACAGAAAACAATGGTGGTGACTCAAGGATTACTAAGCGAACCACTAAATTGCATGTACATGCAACTATTACTCAGTTATTAGGAATATCTTTTTAATGGAAATATTTAAGGTAAAGAACATGGAAATTTAATTTTGTCCACCTATTAATCTCATCTTCTACAACACAAGAGCTGCAAAAAGACAGCCGTTTTATGCCAATAATTTTAGTTGAGCTATGTCATTTTTTAGGTAGAGATGATATCACTCAGAACATACCTCCATCTCTGGCATTTAGAAACTGCTAGATCTGAGGTTTATTGACATAATGTTTAAAAATCCATTTATTTCATCCACTTTTTACTGAGGTAATGATATCTGACTACTTTTGGTGTGGGGTTTTTCGTTTGGTTTGGTTTGGTTTTCTTACTTCTTTCTAGTTGGCTTCCTTAAACTCAACATTGTTTTCTGTATGTACCTTCTTTATTTTTAAGTCTTTCTGTGAATGACCCCTGACCCACCTTCATTTCAATAAGATGTTTGCCAAGAAGCAACACAAAAGCTTTGGGCTTTGTGCTAGCTCTATCCCCAGACATTCAACTGCATTCTGTTGAGATAATGGAAATGTCCATAATGACATCATTTCATGTTACTGAACTGTTTGATGCATTAGAAAAACAGAAACACATATAAGCAAGGAAGATTGAATCAAAATATAAGAAGACATGAACTTTAACCACTTTCCATTTGGCTTCTCTTGCACTTAACTCTGGAACTGTGGTTTTGGGCTACCATGGGAGACAAGATATTGGATTTGAATAATAACATCAGTATGCTACTTTTAATGTTTCTGTGAAATCAAGGAAGTTCTACTAGATATATATAACCTCTCAGAAAACCAATAAGCAAAATTGCTAAAAAAATATGATTCAGGTAATTTTGGAGAAATCTTTAGTTCAAAAATTTATAACATTTTACAAAGGCTTACTGGGAATTAAAGCAAAATATAGTCTAATATGTATTTATCACAGGCACACACACAAATAAAAGCTGAGATTAAGAGCAAAATAAAACAAACCATCTGATTTTCAATCCCTAGGGCTAATACATTCTTTAGAAGTCAAGAATGCTGTAGAAGTGAAAGAGTCACACATATAAAATAGAAAGGAAATGTAGTTCAGTGGTTAGGTTGCCTCAAATAAACTTTATGTTTTCTTTGAAGTACATTTTCATAGCTCCTTTCTTGTCTAACAACAGTTTTATATCATAGAAAATCCCCTGACTTTGATAGTGTGATTCCAGGTTATGACCTCCCTGTAGTCTTGCACTGAACCATTTGACTATTGATTCAAAAACATGCTGGAGTGCCTGGAAAGAGCCGACCATTGTGGGGAGGAAAGGGAGCAGAGATCTGTCCTCCAGTACTCTCAAATGATAGAGGGATAAGCAAGTCTTCTCCCAAGATAAGATCACAACACACACAGTTACTAGTGCTCAGAAGAAATAATTTAATGCATTAAAACCTGGTATGCACTTTGTGAATCACTTAAGGTCTTTTAGTTCATATTCATTCTGCTTAACTTTTTCCTTTTCCTTTTCCTTTTCCTTTTCCTTTTCCTTTTCCTTTTCCTTTTCCTTTTCCTTTTCCTTTTCCTTTTCCTTTTCCTTTTCCTTTTCCTTTTCCTTTTCCTTTTCTTTTTCCTTTTCCTTTTCCTTTTCCTTTTTTCTTTTTCCTTTTTTCCCCCTTTACCTCTATTTGTCTTTTCCTTTTCCTTTTCCTATTCATTTTTTTTCTATTCCTTTTTCCTATTCCTTTACCCTTTTTTTCCCCTTTTCCATTTCCTTTCGCTTTTCCTAAATCCTAAAAGCCTTGGAAGAAACACAACTTCAAACAATTCCACAACAGTCACTCGAAAAAATATTTGGGGAGTCATTATTCTGTCCTTGTTTTCCTTCTTTAAATCAGTTGATTCAAACAAAATAATTCAACGGACTCCTTGGTATTTCAAAAGGTCATTTCTGCACCTACTAAATCTATGATGCCATCTTGTTTGACTTTTATACAAGGAGCTCTGTGTTTTAAATTCTGCTGTCCGTTGGGAGGATGTCTCTGTAAACAACTGAAAAATGTTTCTTTTATCCTTTTCCAAATTCCTCCTTCACTTTATTACTCCAAGGTGTTCTTTGAAAACAAAGCAAAGCAAAAGCATAAGTCTCCTGATATGGCAAGATCAGCCACGTCTCACTGCTTTCCCTTTGTTCCTTGTCTGTCGACACTCATCTTTTGTTTCAGGTTCTATATTTAGATTGTGAGCTCTCTGAGACAGGGGCTGTCTTGTTTTGATCCGTGTTCTGTGCCAAATGTTAAAGCAGTGCAAATAAATAACACTAATGATGTTCTGCTCAAGTGTGTCAGGATACTGTAGTGCTGCACTCAGCTAATCTGGCTGGTGAGTCAGGAGATGCAGGTAGATGTAGTGACAGTGCCTGTCACTGTGTCTTGTTGCATCTCAACAGCCATGGAATCTATCAAGTTTCATATCAATTCACCAGTTTCTAAAGCTTGTTCAGAGGTTTAAAAAAAAAATGTAGTTCTTAATGTGCTGTGGAGGTAAAAGCAGCTTGTAAATAGCAGTATAAAATGCACAGAGCTGGTAATTTTTTTTTTAGCTATGTCAAGTTTTCAAAAACTTTTTTTTTAGAAGGAAAAAAAGCTATATTGGAAGAAACTTTGGGACAGAATAAAATATTTGGAATGTATTTAACAATGTAGTTTTGATCTTTTTAAAGTTCTACTTAATTTTGAAATACCCTTTCCTTTTAAATTTATGAAATTCAGGAACACCTTTGAAAGAGAAGCAAAGAGATGCTGACGGTACCTGCTAATTAATTTAATGTTACCAAAGTACATTTTAAAAAAAATATTCAGGTACTGCTGTTTGGTTCTATTTTGGAAGCTTAAACATAATCATGTGAGGAGGAGATGATTTGCCATTTGAATTTAAGAGTATTAATATCAGAACCATAATTTTAAATTCAAATTTTTGTTTTAATTCTGTCTACTACATCACTGACTATTTCCATATTATGGTCTGTGTGATATTTTAAAAAGGAAAACCTATATATACATATATTTTACTGTATTTTTTGTTCTGTGATTTTAACTTAATGTATCGCTATTTTTACTTATTTATATGCTTTATAAATTCATTCTTAAGACATACAGAAGCTGTTATACCCTTATAGTTTGCTATGTTTCTGTTAATAACATATATACTTTATTGCCAGTTCTTAGCATAACTATTTCCTTACCATTTTAGAAAATAAATGGCTTTTTTTCAAATATATACTCACATTTCCCTAGGTGTTCCCCAGTACATAAAAAATTGTATTCAGTTGCTGATAACTAGTATCTATAGGGTCTTGCAATCAATGCCAAATTTTCTGTCGTTTTTAAAGAACTTTAGGATTGAATTTTACCTGAGAAAATTTCATATCATCTCATCTACAAGAATATTAGAAATAGTCATTAATAGTGATTGCTTCCCAATGCATTTTCTCAATTTTTTTATCCCTAATTATTTTACTCTATCCATTTATTTTATTTTGTAACAGCTCAGAGTTCTTTTCTGTTTTATTTTTTATTTTTGTGGATGTTTTGAGGGAGCGGGAGTCTTTGGAGGAATAAAATAGAGAATTCAATATTTTAAACATTCTGTATAATTGTATCCTCTTACTTCATCCATTAATAGTCATATTTTCTTCTTAATACCTCCATAAAAGTCTTTCCTGTATTAGAAGGAAAGGACTGCCATAGCAAATTAGGAAGAGATGTGGAAGTATTATAGATGAGACAACTGAAGTGTCCTGTTCAGTGATTACAAGGTTAGTTGTCAGACCTTCACGCTATTATTTTTAATCTCTATCTGTCTGAAAACTCGGTGAGAAATTGATATTTGCCAATTTTCAGCCCTGTTTCTTTGTGGACAATCTCTAAAATAAAACATCTTTATTCTTTGATATTAAACTTCTGAACCCTCTAGCATACAGAATTTTAAATGGATTGCTCAAAATAGTACAGTTTATAAAGCCAATGCAAGTTTTGGTTTCTGTCTAATTACAGCAGTAGATCTTCACAGGATTTCTAAATAGTTTAGCAGAAGCTTTTTTCAGCAATTTTTTACAGTTCAAATAATATCCACAATTCTGCAGTCCCACATTGTCAGTAAATTTATGGTCTAGTCAGTTAGCAAGGCACTTTAAACCAAAACTGATCCTGTAGAATATTATCTAACAGAAGAATTTTCAGGTTGAGACTTGTCACTACATAAAAATTATTTTTCTGTACAGAATTTAAAATTGTTTGATGAAAAACAGGAAATTGCTTTTTTTAATGTTATGATTTTCTATCAGGAAAATATAATACTTACTAAGTCTAGATTGAGCTTGACCTTTAAGATGAAGAAGAGTTCTCTTACTTCATAGACTCACAGGACAATTTATGTTGGAGAACACCTTTAAGATCATTGAGCCCAACTGTTAACCCAGCACTGCCAAGTCCATCATGTCTCCCAGTGCCACATCTATACGTCTTTTAAATACTTTCAGGGATGGTGACTCCACCATTTCCCTGAGCAGCCTTTTCCAGTGTTTGACGACCTTTCGGTGAAGAAATTTTTCCTAATATCCAATCTAAACCTTCCCTGTACTTTCCACACATGTCAGATACCAGGTGAGTGGTCAGAAAGGGAAGAAACTATTGAGTGTGAGTGCCTGTCTGGTTGGTTTTTCTAAAAAATCTTGAACATAAGTGCTTTTCAATCTTTGTGAGTCAGAGATCACTTTCCTCTGATATGCTTTAGCTAACTTACCTTGCAAACATTCCTTTTCAAGAGCTTAGATTTATTTTTGATTCCTCTTCTGTCTCAGTAGACATACCACTTACTGCCTTGGGTTTACAATGCCTCTTTGACAAATTGCCTGCAAGTTGCACAGTGAAGTGCTGAGCCGAAAATCACCTTGTGAATCTAGCACAAACAGGTTTGCCACTTTTTCCTAGGATGAATCCTGAGACTGCCAGTGGATCTGAGACTCTCACTTTATTGTTTGTTGTCTGTCAAATGCGTTCTGGCAATAAGAGGCTTTGAGAGTGCTCTTGCAGCTCGGTAAGGGAGTACTCTGCAAACCTTTGAGGACCTTGTCTTGTTTGTGACATGTCATTGCATGGCAATAGATGAGCATTAAAAGGTCTTGCCATGCTCTTGGGATATCTGTTGTTTGACATCCTTCCTCAATCATTATGAAAAGTAGAAAAACATTAAAGTAAAACTGAAAGTGATTTTACTTACTGAAATGCAAATTTTATGAAGCGATTTACTTGGAAATATAAGAAGTGAAATAATAGCATACTCTTAATTAGCTAAGTCTCATTTATATTTAAGTCTGTTTTCACATCTCAGTTAGAGTGAAGGCTCTGAAGCCTGCATAATTCTTCAGGTGATTTTCACAGATCACACAAGTGTGACCCTGTCCTTTAGAAAGGCCAATCCTTAGGCTTTGCTTTCTTCCAATAGGATCATAACCTGTAGTAAACCTGCCAATTTTTTCAACTAAAAGTAAATTCATCTCTATCCACTTCTTATAAATCCCTCATGCTTACAACTGAGTCAATCAGGGCATCGCTTCTGTGCTAGCAGAATCCTGTCTGACACTGGATATATCTTCATTAGAGAAACATTTCCTTGTCTGTCTCCATGGGATCTGCCAGCTGGGTGGGCTCAATTACATTTGGTGTCTAGTCGACTACAAGCAGATCCAACCTTCAGTGAAAGCAGAAATATGGGCTTTGGGCCTGGATATGGAAAGTTCATTTACTATCTTAAATGAATAAAAATTCATCCTTCTGAATGGTTTGAACTTTCTTAATTGATGACTTAAGTTCATGGCATGCAGTAGAGGGTACAATGGCAAACACAATTTATATAAAGTTATAGTGAATACCATGTATAATACTTATGAGGAAAGTGTAATGAAACCAAAAATGCAGTCACTCTAGATTTCAGTCCAGGTACCCTTAGTTATTTAAAAGTCATTTATGTATACCAAGATCATTTTCTATACTTTTTCAAGAAGAGTGAGCTATTTCCAAAGGGGATTTCATTAAATCCTTTAGCAGATATCAAGCTGAAGAGAATGGCCCTTAATTTGATGAGCCATTTACTGAGTAAAGTTGGTCCTAGATAGCTGAAATTCAGTGAGGGGAAATGCCAAGTCCTGCATCTACAGAAGATTGATTCCAGGCAACAGTACACACTGGGATTCACGAGTGTCAATCTGTGAAACTGTTTTATTAGATTAACAGATTAGTTAACTTGTTCACCATAAAATAGAGATGAGTTCATCAGATCATTACTAATCATTAAGGAAGGCCAGGTACAAGAGCTATTAAGCTTATTTAGGCGTCACAACATGTTTGAAATATATATATATTGGTAGAATTGATGGAGGGTAATGTTCCAGAAGGTACCAAATGGGAAATAAACAATATCCAAAAGTCAGATTGGGGGTTTTAATTATTATTATTTTCTTTTATAATTTAATTTTTTATAATACTCTGTCAAATAATGTAACCTGGAGGCCTTCTTTCCTCCCCATGTTTTGTTTAAAACTACTGTCTAGGTACTACTAGTAGATGGATAAAAGATTACAGTGTAAGAAAACTGATCAGTTTATATTCCTCCTCTTTTCTCCCTTTATGGGCATTTTGTAGTCATTGTAGTGTTATTGCTATGCTTGAGACAAGGCAAGGCAAACAATGTGTGATTTTGTCCATGGGGTAGATGTGATTCAGCTGGGCAAAGTCTGTCCCAAAAAAGGGTCATGTCTAGCTAAAGTGCCGTGAGAGAATTTTGAACAAACCTTAACCACTTCTCTAGCACTGATCTATCGAACAAGCTTCACAGTAAAAACAAAAAAGATATTAGTATGGCTCAAAGAATTTACAGTCTGGTATCTCACATGATAAGAAAAATGATAGGAATAAAACTCATAAAAAGAAAGAGAATATGACTCTCATACCCCATAGCTGTATGAAGCCCATTACAGCTGAGCTCCAAGGTTTGAAGTGAGCAGACATATCGGCATAAATAAACGAAATTTTGTGTAGCCTGTAGGCATGGCTGGCCGTAAGACAGAATTTCTACAAAATACTGAGTTGTCTTCTAGAGAAGAGCAACATTCTGGGATTTGTGCTTTTGGCTAGTTTTCAAAACAATAATTCTTTTTGAGGAAGTGTAATTTGGAGAACCTAATGCAGAATTTTATCCTCAGCTTGAGTCATTAGCTATCTACTCTGTATTGCCCCTCACTCAAATAATTAGATAAAGTCTATTCTTGAACCTCAATAGATAACCAAAGGGCTTTGGATGATCTGACTTAGAATTCAACACCTTTCATATACCATTGAGTCATCAAGTGTATTTCTTAAAAAAAGGGAAAACCATGCAGGCCTTGCTTTAAATAAATAGAACAAGATTAATAGGACAAATCCAGTGATGAAAAGTTAATATATAAGTCAAGATAAAAGGAGGAGATAATAGCAAACATCTGTGTAGAAAACGGAGGCTTTAGTGATTAAAGGGCAGAACACGCACACAGCAGGCACATACTAAAAGGGTTTAGAGGGTAAAAAAACTAATTAGTGGAATGGATTAAGAGGCCAAGGGCAAAAGCAAGCTAGTAGTGCTGACTGCAAGAATAAAGATTAGATCATGAATGTAGTTATGCTGTTGATTCTGTTACTTTTAAACCCGTGCATTTGAAAAAGATTTGGCACATGCAATATTGTGTTGCATGAAGTAAAAAAAAAAAAAAA
>WEKY01031531.1:0-42939 GCA_013390045.1 Picathartes gymnocephalus
TGCAATCAGTACAAGTTTTTTTCCACTCTCTCGAACCCCACGTTGGGCGCCAAGAACTATTTGTCCTGGTTTAAGGCAAATCTGGGAGGAAAACTCCAAAGCGGGTCCCTCCAGAAAAGCAGATCCAAGCCATCCCTCCCCCGAGCTGGTTTGGGAAATAGATTTCCTTGGAGAAAAGTGGAAAAAACTATTTATTTAACAAACAAAACACCCACAAGCATAAAGNAAGTGGAAAAAACTATTTATTTAACAAACAAAACACCCACAAGCATAAAGAATGAACAATACTACACAATAAAACCTCTTGCCATTCTGAAGAGATGGCAAATTCAGAAAAGTCTTTTCCGTGAGCGTGTCCTCGGTTTTTCTCTCAGTCTCTCTCTCCAAGGCTTGGGCCCGGAGCCCCGGCTGCAGTGTCGCTTGGGGAGAATCCCCTCCCCAGACAATGGTCCTGGTGTCCCCGGATCAAACAATAGCAGAACAGTCCAAAACAACCACCTTTGGCTTTAGCTGCCTAAAACTAAAAACTAGCCAAAAAGCAAAAGAGGAAAAAACCAAAGATCTCTCCGCTGTCTGTGCAGACAACCCCGAGTCCAGGAGCAGGAATGCTGAAGGTGTTATCTCTATGTTTTGAAAACAGCTGCCTCAGATGTTCCATCGCTTGTCTCTCCTACCCCCTTTGCTCTCAGATCCAGTCTTAAAGGTGCAAAACTTATTTCTGGGCTAAACAGACAAAATGAGGATAAAAGCATCATACAGTCAGCCTAGGACAGTATAGGTTATGGAACACATTAGGCTCAAGACTATTCCCTGGCTTCCAAATAATACTAACACTGCAAGGAAATGTCCTTATGATCATAATGTATTGTACCCTGGAGAAAAGAAGGGAGGTTGTTAGTTCATTCTGGAAATATATCTCAGCTAAATATGCCTAGGGCGAGACAAAAATATACCAGTTTTCGAATCTTAGAGTGGTAACTTAGTGATTTACAGGCATTTTGATTCTGCTCTGATGTTTCAAGAAATCATTTTATGTAGTTTCATAACTATGAAATATGTTCATGTGTATTATTTTTAAACGTGGAAAATCAAGTAAATAATAGCCAGTTACCCATTAAATTATTAGGAATTGATTGAAGATAATATGAAATGCAGCAGTACTAAATGCTGCTTGACATTTTTAATATTTTTACATTATTTTTCCTAGCAATCAAAATATAGAGTTATGAACAAGGATCAGTGGTACAATGTACTAGAGTTCAGCAGGACTGTCCATGCAGATCTTAGCAACTATGATGAAGATGGTGCATGTAAGTATTCTTGATGTTTTGCTTATTCAAATATTAGCAGAGAATTTTAAAATTGCATAAAACAAATTTCTGTAACAGAAACAATACTCTAAGGTATTAAATATTTTTTTTCCAACAATGTATAGAAAAACAGCCCTGATAACCATCCATCTAAAAACTGCAGATGTTAATTGTATGTCAGGGGGTATAGTATGTCAATAGTACGATGGTTTACTTGAGCCAGCTTGTATTCAGTGAGGATCTAGTGAAGGTGCTTGCTGCATGCAACGGTAGACTTCAAAGTAGAATTATAAACAGCAAACTCTCATTTTGTTCTAGTATATGATAAACTCTAGCTTAACAATTTTTGCCTACCTGCTGGGACTGAACTCTCCACCTAGCTATGACTGAATTGCCTAAGTCCCATTTTGGTCCATACTGTAATGATCCACAATTTTGAAAACTTTAGTAAGAAGGAATTAGTTGTCCTGAATGTGAGATTATTTTTATGGTTTCCTTTCAGTTCACGCCACCTGTCAGATATCAGGAACATTTTTTTCCATAATTCCATGTAGTGTTTTTTGTGCACATTTTGTCATCCTTGGATTGGAATGATTGTACTAATCTATGAGTATTTTACCATAGGATTGACATGGATGTTTGCTACACCAGTAGTTTTAACCCTTAAATTTCAACAGAAGGTGTTTGAAAGACAATGGCAGTTATAACTCCAAGTTTTGTCCATTTGCAGGGCCTGTACTTCTGGATGAATTTGTTGAGTGGCAGAAAGTTCGTCAAGCGTCATAGCAAGAATTCAAAAGAAAATGCAAAAGTTTTTTTTTTGGTGCCCGCCTGTACACAAAGTAATGAGAAAAACAAAGGATTGCATTTTCATTCATAAGAGACTTTACAGTAATTTTTTTTTCCTTTTTTAAGGAGACTTTCTTGTTACATGTGGTATGGGCATTGAACCTCACCTCTCTGAGACTGAAAGTTGGAGTTCTTGTTTTGAGTCTTATGTTTATAGCATTTATTTCAGAACAATAAAGATTCAGATTTGTGACAAAGGCCTAAAAGTGAAGGATGTCCCTTGAATGTGAGTGCGGTGTCTATTTTTAAAACCAAATCTATAAGGTATCTTTCTCAGAAGTGCCCTTTCCTATGAATTTTTGAGGACCTTAAAAATGCTTAATTGGCACTGTTGCTTGCTGTTGGTATGATTGTCTTGTGTGGCAAATGTTAAAAAGAATGACTGATTTTGGAAGCCCTGGGTGGGAGTGTGCTAATTGGCGAAGTAAGTATTGGGCATGGGTTGTGCCACAGTTTTCAGCTCCTTGTGGAGATAAAGGCCTTAAACTCCTGCTATTGTTTTTTATTTCTTTGTTTATTCCCCACCCAGTGGCATGGCATTTAATGGCAGGCCCTTGCAAAGCAGAAAGGTGTAGAGCAAATGGCTCTATGTGCAGAATGGCTGAAAACTAGTTGCCTGTACTTCAGATGCTGGACGCAGATACTCCATGGTACAGCAAGGCAGCTTCAGATTTTTACTGCTATTTAGACTTTATGGATTGCTTTGTATAAAAGTGCAATTTATATTTTAAAAGGGAAAGCTGGGAAGACTTGGTCTCAAGCTTTGCTTCTTACATGTTTTAGACTGGAGGCACTCATAACATGACTTTTTTTTCCTCCCTGGATGGTTTCCGTAATGTAAATCAAGAAGCAACTATTTAATCACCTACCTTTGGTCAAGTAACAGGCTGTATGTAACAGGATATTAATTGTCACCCTATTACTCTGTGTTTTGAGTCCGGTAACTACTGTGGTTGCCCTTTTAGGCATTCAGTATTCATGACAACGTTTAAATACAGTAGAAGTTTCTCACTCTACCTTCCTGCCCAGGAGATCCAATGCCACCCTTGAGAAGGAAAGGGGTTTTAATCAGTAAATGTGAAAACCCAAACCAGAATGAGAGAATGAAGCATTTGCAACTTCTGCTTTGTTATAGAAATGTATAATACAGACTGTGATAATGCTAGAAAACTCAGTCAGTGATCAAGGCCTCAGTGTGCCAAGTGTTTCAAAAGGTGAAGTAAGAATAGGCAGCGTAAATCTAGGCATAACTTGAAGATCTTTGCCTCAGGGAGATTACTTCTGTTTTGCACATCCTTTAGTCAGACTAACAAGCATGAATTTTCCTGTGCTTAAGGAAAGCTGTATGCCCAAGATGATTTTTTTTTTTTTAAGAAGGAGGGTGGAGGAAAAAAAAAAAATGGTGTGAGGAAAGGTAAGGGGTAACAACTAGTGGCACATGCCTGTACTCTTGTTCTACTGCTGAGGACCACACTTGCAACTTCTCTCCAGATCTGCTTGCTGTGGGCTGCAGGAAGCAGTGCAGTGGTGGGCTGTGGGCTGTTCTGCAAGCCACCTTGAACCGCAGAAGTTTGGTTTCACCCAAGTGAATAAAGCACCGGAGGGAAAAAACCAAACAACTGTTGAGATACTTGGAAGATCTCCGCTTGTGTGATGGCTAGTGTCTGTGTGCATGTAAACAGATGCACTACAGCTGCTCTAAATATTTTTTCACCTATTTTACAGGAAGTACCTAATTTTAGACCTCATATAAGCTGTGAGATTTCCCTTCAATATGTTACATGTTGTCTGCATTGCTGATTATTCTGATTTCACTCATAACAGAGTGCCTTTCATTTGGAAATTGCCCTACCCCACAGAAAGCTTGTGCCAGAATGAGATTAATTTCAGCAGTGCTAAGACCTACTGGTACAGTAAAGTCCTAAGATGCACAGATTAACGTGCACCACATAACTGATGTGAAGGGATGTACTGCTGTATATGAAATATCTTCAGGGGTGCTGATTCTGAAATGACTTTCAAGTTCACTACAGTGGCTCTCCTTGCATACTGCATTTAGTCCCCACTGGGGTGTTCTCTTTCCAAAAGTTTTGAAATACTGGTCAGAAGAGAATCTTTTATAGCTTGATTTTAAAAAATCGTTGCTTTTAGGTAACTACAAACTGTTGTGAGTTCAGTTTAAACTGTTTGGTCCTAGAGGATGGCATTAGAGTGTGAAAGTAGGAATGATGCACCTACCAATCTGAGGTGGTCAAGTACTTGCCATTAAGGTGTAAGACAGTATGTGATGTATCATTTGTATCTGTTAAGGTTTTATCAGTATTCCTATAATAAATCCATGTTTCAGGGATTTACAGTGTCGTTGTGTGTGATTGAAAATCATCAGTTACTGTAAAACTTTGACTGGGGATGAATGTATTTAAACTAGTTGAAATAGATTTTCAAATTTTAATAAAATAGAATTTTAAGTTACATTTTTTTTGCTCCAAACTGCAATCAGGTGTATTGTTTCAGTGCAAATGAATGGCTTGTACAGTTTCATTGTGAACTGATCATGTTTATTAGCTGTGTTTTATTGCATCACCTTACAGCTTATTGTGGATAAGTGCCAATAGCTGTTAACTTGGTTTTGTTCTGGGTTTTTAAATTTTGTGGATGTCCACAAGCCAAAACTTGAGTTCTGCTAATGCTTTCTTTAGTCTTTGAACTTTAACTTTTGTTTTGCTTAGGTGCATTTTAGTCTATTGACTTTTTTTTTTAAGTTATACCATATCTTTCAGTGTCCTAAGATGAAAGTTCACAGGTGAAATATGCTACCACAGTATGACAAGTAACTAAATTGAACATGAAACGTCTTCCAAAATTTAACCATAGCGGTGTCTATCTTAATGCTATAAATTTCACATTAATCTCACTTTCATTTCTTGGCATTATTTCTTCCTAACATAATTAATCACTTCTAGTTTTCTTAGACAACTAACAGTTCTCAGTTTGAAGTCTGAAAACACCCACCTATTCATGGAAAAAGCCATACTGGTAGATCAGAATGTACTATTTCTCCTGTGTAAAAATGTGACCTTGAATTAAACAGTTGTGTATGTTTACCTATGTCTTTAACTGTATATGTAGTTTTGATCCAATTTATCTTTACTGTTTAAATTAGCTTCTTAAATTCTTTACTAATGGCTGTAATTTCACATTTCTAGATAGCAGACTTTGAATTTGACTTTTGAGATGACCACAGACATCAGCCTGGTACCTGTCTTGGGTAGCCTGAATGAGGGCCCTCTGGTCTCTGTGGCCTTTTTTCAGGGCTTTTTTTTAATCTGTCAAAAGCTTTGAGCTGTTACATTGATACTGACTGCACAAAAATTGCAATAGGGACCATAAGTTTAATGTTTCTGATATTTTCATTTTTTGAGCTAGTGAACAGTTATTTCAATGCAGTATGTACAAACTTGTACAGGTTTAGCTTTGTTAAGTATGATGAATAAAATGGTATGTAATAGGGCAGAAAACTTTTTTTTGTCATGCTGTCTCTTAGTTTTTCCTTACTTTTTTTTGTGTATGTATATTGTTCTTAAAATCACTGAGATAACTTAATTCCAGCAAGATGGATCAGTCTAATTAAGTTAACCTTATTGAAGAATTTCTTTTCTTCCGTGTATAGATGTAGGAAATAAAACTTTTTTGCAACTGGGAGTAACAGCAAACATTATTCTTGATTATATCCTATGTTATTAGGTGCTGATAGAACATAATGATCTTGGAAATTAACTGTCAATAATTATTCCTTGAATGAACACCGTTCCAACAACGTGTTGCAGTGCATGTGAATGAAGAGGGAATGAGCTTTTCTGCCTTCCCCAGCTGCCTTCCTTCACTCTTCCCCAGTATATCTCTTGGGTCACGTGTCTGCTTTTAGGAAAGGACATGGTGTTTCCTAATGTACTCTTCCATACGGCTCTTTCAGAGCCCTTTACATATATTTGAGTTAATAATACTGTTTTCCTTGCAGCTTGTTCCACTCTTGACACTTCCTAGTTGTTGAGGTCCGATGCCATACCTGCTTCAGGACAATCTTCCTGCAGTCTCTCTCAGACCTAAGGCAATGCCTATTTGTTGCCTCCATGGTTCTACTTTATCTTGTTTCAGACAATGAAGTTCCTGATGCCTTCCTGAGCCAGTAGAAGTTTAGTGGTATATGCACAGCAGGCATCTCATAACTACAAGTGATGGCAAGAGTTTTGTTACGTCTTTACCCATCTGTATTATCATTCTTCCCATATTTATTTCTGTCTCTGTGAGAGGGGGCACTGGATTGATAGGTCATTGCATTAAAGCCTGAACAGGCACTGCAAGGTTATGTAGCTTGTGTAACCTTAATTTTTATTTTAATTTCAAGCCACTGCCAGGTGCGTCACCAAAATGAAACGAGTGTATCACATTATCTAGATTCTAAACTTTCATCTTGTTCCTGTTTTTGTCCTAGTTAATCAGAGTATGACACTCTCTACTTATTTGGAGCTCCTTAGCTTTTTCCCCTGAAAACAGACCATAAAAACAATGAGAGATTTTGTAAGTTACTGAGTTTGTTTTATAGGCCTTAGAATGGACAGATCTTTGTTTTGACAAGCCAAATACTATTTCTGTAGTCCAAGTAGGTTCCAGCGTATTTCTGTTGAATGACTTACTACTTTATAAGTTACGAAAACATGATGGTTTTGTCCTGTTTCTTTACCTTTCATATTGGTAAAGATGCTTTAAACTCATGAAGTTCTTTAGCTTCTTAAATTAAATTTCTTTCCTAATTATGACAATTAAAGAAAAAAAAAATCACTCTATGTTTCAGGGGTTTGTCCATGTATATATTTTTGTCAGCTCAGTTGTGAATTAGTGTTTATTATAAAGTAAAGGTATTTTTGGTTGATTTCAGTTTTGGCTAATATACAACTTAATTTTTTCCTTAGTGTTTGCAGAATTACTTCATTTGTTTTCACTATTCATTTTACGGTACATTAAAGGGCTAGAATATAGAACTACTATCTAGCTAATTTTTTTTTTCTGGTAATAGCACTGAGGTGAGTCTTTTTTATTCTTTTAAATACTAGGATATTTCAGAAAGGTTTATTGTGCATATTATATTAATAATAATTAAATTATCATAAAGTGAAATGGTAGATGTGGCATCTAGTCTTCTAACTATCAAAGGCTTAATGTGAAATTATTTTAGCATTCAAAATCAGTTAACTATAAATCAGTTTTTCTAATGAAAAAAATAGTATCCTATGATGCAAGGTCTCTCAATAATTAAAACTTACAAAGAAATATGATTAACAGCTATATATTTCATCCTCATCTAACTGCTTAACATATGTCAGTTTGAACATAGACAAAATGTTAGAACACATCTGAAAAAAAATCATTATTAATCCATGAGAAATGTAATGGCTTTAATTTTTTCAGATTACAACAGTAGGAAGAATATTTGTTATATGAAAAAATAGGTTCTCTGCATACCTGACATTTGCCTAGGAGTGATGCTTTGTGTAGTAGTTACAGATACTGGTTCTATCTGCAAAACAAAGAAAGTGGTTTACTCCCTCATGCATATTAGCACTTTTTTGCATTGGGACTGAGTAGTAATACAAAGCAAAGGCCACTGCTGGAGCTCCAAGGACTGGGCATGGGTCATGACATGGTGCTTCTGCCAAAATGGGAAATGGAAATACTGATGGCACATAGGGGAAAGAATAGGAAATATATCTCAAAAGAAAATCCTACCATTTTCCCCTGTATTTCCATGGTTCTTGGTTTAACCAGGGGTATACTTTCTCCCTGTTTCAGACTTGTAGCCTCTATACGTGCACACACATTTTTATATATGAAAATAAATATATAAATATTTCCCATTCTGTGTCCATAATGTGGTGGAAACTTCCCAGAAAGATTTTGAAGCTGAAAAGAGAATGACAAAGGAGATTCTGTTCTGCTCAGCTTTCCTAAATCATGGAGAGTGGAAGTGGCTGGCCACCTTTCTGTCCTGTACAAATCTACCCTTGATGGTGTTTTTTCTGCGTTTGAGTGGTTCTGTCCTAGGAGCCAGTTTAAAGTTCTGATAGTGAAATGCTGTTTCCTTCCTGAATCTTCAGTAAGCTGATTCCAGACCAACTGACTGACTTTTTACGGTTTGGGGTTGGTTTGTTGGATCTTTTTCCCTTGATACAGTGATTACTGGCTAGCGAATATATATTCTAATGTGGAAAAATGTCTTTGTAGAATTGAAGTTGCCAGTGCTCATGGGAAGACAGTAATTATTACTGACACTTGACTGAACCACTGTGATATTTATGTGCCAAGGCCCACCCTTTGCCAATGTTTCTGACTTTTCTTTATTTCTAATTTGTTCGTGGGGCTGTGATTTTAGGTTGTGTATTAAATCACACAACAATGTTGCTGTGCCTGTGCTGTACAAATGTCTATGCTGTACTGAAGATCATTACAATGTGTATTTCTTAAATGCATAGCTTATGGCTTTAATGATGTAGTGTGTTACAGTTTGTGGGGCTTCTTCACATAATTTTGCAACATAGTGAGTGTGCTTCTTTGGTCAATGGAAAAACACTGGTTTCTGAAGTCATGGGGAAGCATCTGAAGTGTTAGGAGCTGTTTGAAGCAGTGAATAAGCTTCAAAACAGAGTTTAATTTGCTGTTTTACTTTTTGATGCTCATTTTATTCTCCTAAAGGATCACTGTTCATCAGGGGATATGTTCATAGTCGTTGTTTAATAACAGAATATTATTTTTCTATCAATCTGAGAGTTCATGGGACATCTAGTGTACTAGCATGGAAGGCTTCAATTTCATTGTACTGACTACTCTGTTGTTAATAAAACTTTTGTTCCAGCCTAATGATACTACTGTCCTACAAACACTGTGCTTCTGCTTTGCATAGTGCTTGTCTTTTAACTAGACTATTTCTGCAGTCAAAATATTAAATATTTTTTCCATTTAAGTACATCATCTATAGTTGTTCAGTATCCATTAAAAACATCATAAAGCAAAGAACTTGTGTCCTAGTCTTGATGGTAACAAATGCCAGAGAGAAAAATCACCTCATTCCCATGTCTTGCTTAGTTGATGTGTTTATTGAATGCTTTTGCCTTTTTTAACTGAAAGATTTGATATGTATTAGCATAGTTTGAATTCACCAATGATTATTCCAATCAAGTTGTACAATTATTTTGGTTAAGTAAATAAGGGAAGCAAATAACAGAGACTCAGTTCTCCAAACATTTTAAGATTTCATCTTTACAGAAATTAGATTCCTAATGATTGAACAGACATTTATTTTATGCCCTTCTCTCTTAGATTTTAATAGGTATTTCAAAATGAATTTTCTGCTGTCCTTGAAATAGTGCAGTCATTAGTGCACACTAATTGCTAAGCTTTTGCTGAGCAGTTCCAGGTGGAAGACAGAGGAAGTGCTGACTTTTAGATTGGTTTGCAGGCCAGGTCTGTGTCCATCACTTGGGTTACAGTCTGAAACAGGTGTGAGATTAGCAGTATTTATTTTTGTTATATGGCAGTAAGAAATAAAGATTGCCACATTGCATTATGCCGTGTCTTCACAGAGTGGAAATGTGGCACAGGGAAATAAAAGGAAGTTACAGACAGTTTCTGAGATAGTTAGTTAACTTTTGTCAGGTATACTGCTTTATGCAAACAAGTTACCTGGTCTGGATTTTCAGGCTTTGGATGTTTATTAATGCAGATGCTTAACATGCTCGACAGAGGGAGTGCTTTTAAGATTTGAATATCCAAAAATGTCACTTTTCTTTTGCAATAATATAACTCCTTACAGTGTTCTAGCAGCTGCTAGGAAGAGGAAACCATTTAATGGCTGGATGTTTCCTACTAATAGAATCCACAGGAGACAAGACCATTGAATTCCTGTTGAAACTTCTATGAGTTTCATGCCTTCAGAACTGGAAATTAAAGGACTTGGATTCAGTTGTATGGCTGGAATTGGTGCTGCACGTGTATCTACTATTCTGTAGCCCTCCTCACTGTTCAACATTATTTTATCTAAGCATGGAGGGGTAATTTTGGCTAGGAATTAATGTGTATTGGCTTACCTTTTCAACAAGCAGAGGACAGCTTTACATCTTACATGTTTGCAAGTACATCTTGCCCCCAAATTGTATGTGCTTACTGTTGTTACCAAGTGTTCTTTATCGGTAAAAACATTGCCAGTGTTTGATGTTTAGGACCAAACTCTAGTGAATTAGCAGTATTCTAAAAAAGTAAATTTACAATTTTATACAAACACAACACAGTTTGTAGAAAAAGTAGAAATGACACCCACAAACAAGAAATCTGTTCCTCTGTCTGTCCCTACCCTGCTTCCTTTCTCTGTAATGTGTCTGTCCAGTACATGAATTGAAAAATCCTGAAGAAAATTTTCAGAACAGATAAATGACAAGAAATTATGTTTAGAGGTAAGAGTTTTATTTTAGTTATAATTTTACTGAATAATTTGATTGGAAAATAACGGAGTTGGAAGTTAAGCTTCATAAAGTGCGGTGAATTAAATTACGCTACTGCAGTGCTTAGTATCAATGTGTTTCGTAAACATCTTGGAGAAGTCATGCTTGTATAGTTATAATTGTGGCTTTCTTCCTAGTTTAAATAAAACACAATGGAGGATCCATGGTCATTCAAGGAAATATTTAAATTTTACTGTTACTATTAACTATTGAAGGTAAATGTTTCTCTTTCATCAAAATTACACCTTCCATGTAATTTTTCTTAGTCTTTCACTGTGTAAAGAATCCAATGGGAAAAAAGTAGTAAAAAGTAAGAAGAAAGTAGTGGTTTCTCACTTAGGTAACATGAGTAAACCTGACTGTGAAAATCTACTAGAAAGGGTCAAACAAAGTTCTCTCATGCAAGAGAATGAGAGTAGAGGGATTGGGAATAATTTTGTATTTGGAAGAATATTGAAAACGTTAGTTTCTAGCTAAAGCAAGATAGAAAAATTCCACCAAAAAATTTGAACTCAGACTCTGTGTTCTAAATATGTTACAGTATTTCAGGCTTTCAACAGTGGCACTGACTTCAATCAATCATTTCAAAACATTTTTTTAAATGAAATTAATTAGGTTTAATAGAATTGTGTTGCCTTATCCAATGGGCCTTTATTATGTTTGCCATCAGTGCAACCCATTGTTGTGACCAAAACAGAAATACATATCTCCTTACTATCTATTTCTCGCTTCAAGGAAAATGAGTCATATTTTGGAATACTGAATTACAACAGATTATTTTCAGTTTTAACACAGAGAGAGGATTTGAAGCTTTTAACAGTTCAGCTTAGCAAGTTGCCTTTTAGTTAAATATAACTAGAAAAGAATCAGTGAGCACTCATCTGTTGGTTAAAGGATGTGCATTTAACAAACATCTTGCATATGCTGCAGTGCAACAGCACAGTTTGCCTTTTTTAAAGGCCATTTATTTTTTAAATTGAGATTGACTTCATTAACAATTAAATCCACACCTAAATTTTGGTCCATGGAATCTTTTAATGGTACCAGAGCCCATCAGTCTTCAGGGCTGTCTCTTTGGAAAATACATGCTAGAAAATGAGCAAAGAATAACAGGAGTCCTGCTACACACTCCAAGAAGCCAATGTCAGAGACTTATCAGTAGGACTAAGACTTTAAAACAGTGTCTTCAAAAGAGACCTGGAAAGGCTCTCTTTAGGCTATCATAGTGATACACCAATGATCACAGATAAAGGAATACACTTGGGGCAATATTATTAAAGTCCACTTGTAAATGTGTTAATGCAATACATGTGCAAAGCACGACCAACCGTGCAACTAATGTGAGACAACGTAGAGGCTGAGAGAGGTTCTGCAGAGAGAGGTTACTGTGGAGAAAAGGTAGCTTTGCATAAATGTTAGACTGTACCCACACAGAATCCTTAAAAAAAAAAAAAAAAAGAGGAAAAAATAAATACTGCTTCATTATATTTACAAATTTTACAACCATGTGATTTTAATACTTCTTTCTAACCCTTTAAATATATATATTGATGTTATTATTGTGTTCTATAGAACTTCAGGTAGTGGATGGAGGTGGGTTTGCAGAGCAGAGTGCTGTGGTAATGCAAAAGCAGTAGTTTCCCCATGTCCCTGAACTGGACCCTGAAACTTTCTGTGTATCTGTAAATGAACCTTCTTGTTTCTTCCACTAGTCATTGGTGTGCAAGGTGTGTTGGGGAGGTCCTGAGAACACCAATTTCTCAACAGACACTTCCATCTGGAGCGAGGTTCAGAGCCAGCGTCCAGATCCTCCTAAGGCTTCAGGCAGACCTCAGGCACCCATGCAATATCCAACCACAGAGGTGACTACAGCTCTAATGGCTCCAGGCTTCTTTCTACTGCTTCCACAGGTGTCCAAGTACCTGCTGATGGAGGTCCCCAGAACTGTTGCATTTGACATGTTGGAGGCAGTAAATGCCTAGGTCATGTCTAATCCCAGTGGCAGTTAAGGGGGTTGGCAGTTACTTTGTTTCTGGGCAAAACAGATGAGGGATCCCAGCATATATCTAATTGTTTGAGACACTCAGAAACAACAGTCACAAGCAGAGATAACATTCTTCCTTTTGTCCAGTAGCCTAGTAAGCTTTCATGCCTTTTAGGAAAGTTCAGGTAAATGTTATGAACTTGAATATTCATTTTAGTGGGACTTGGATTTCTGATGAGTGCATTCTCTACCAAAGGGAGATTTGGCACACTCTAAGCTTGTTCTCCAAATTCTCTTAATATTACTTTTTACTGACTCATAAGTCCAGTTCAACAGAAGAAATAAGGTTTATAACTGAATATATTCAGCATAATCTGTCAGCTGATTAAACAGTGAATGAGAGACACTGGGTGAGTTCATCAGACTATTAGGAAGCTAGAGCAGATAGGTCATAAGCCAGTTCCTGTGGGAGATGGCATCACCAGCTGTTCTGC
The DNA here is from genome assembly GCA_013390045.1 of Picathartes gymnocephalus. Taxonomy (NCBI): domain Eukaryota; kingdom Metazoa; phylum Chordata; class Aves; order Passeriformes; family Picathartidae; genus Picathartes; species Picathartes gymnocephalus. The sequence continues at coordinate 13,187 of WEKY01031531.1, forward strand.
AACCAAAACAAAGCAGAGGATACTGGATCAGCTCTGTACAGAAGAATGAGATAAAACTGCTTTGTTCAGAAATTAGAATTTCCTTGGAGATCTCATCCAGTCCATCTCAGTTTAATGGTTTTCATTAAACAAATGCCCAAGACCTGCAGAAATTCAGGTGGTGTAATAGAAATGGAATTCACAGATTAAAGGAACTGTCACAGGTACGACAATGAACTGAGAGGCTAGGACACCAGGGAGAAAGACATGGTGGTTTTAACAGCAGTAAAAAGAGTGTACTCAAACACATTTCTGTTCATCATTTTTGTATTGTCTCTTGTAATTTTGTTCTATTTTAAGAGACATACAGACCTAGAAAAACTTTTAAGAACTTTTACTGTTTTCTTCTCTATGATTTGTAGAACAAAAGAAGGTGCAATTGCTTCACATGAAGAATCACATCTACACAGCCCTCTTCTGCTATTCAGATTAGCCTGTTCTGGCTAGGTTGGGTTTCTTAGCACTGCTGCACAATAAGTGTTGCTTAACTGTGAATTTTACTTGCTGTCTATGTAGGACAAAGTGTTAAATGCTCCTATGGCTTGATCTGATATCTATAAAAAGAGCTGATTTCAAAAAAAATCCTAACTTTACTTTGTTTGTCCATATATAATTTGAAAAAATCTAAGAACCATTCTACTTGTGGAGCTTCCCAATGAACAGAAACTAAATAACTTCTCCTGTGAAATAATGGTAGTTCCTTTATCTTATGCAGATTTTTCTTTCTAAACTAACATTATCAGGAAGCTCCTTATTTTCCTCTCAGGGAGTGAGGTTTCTTATTGTTAAAGGAGCCATACCGAACACAGACCAGGTAGATCAGCATTTCTGCATAGACTGTTTGGACCAGCATTTTTGTTCCAGCTATGGTATAAGAGAGGCCATAAAAATGTTAGTTCTTGAGATCTCGGACGTGTTCTGAAGGAATTTTTGCCCCTCTGTTTCTATACCTTTTTTTGTTCCTGTGGAGATCATATTCATAACCTCATCTGAAGTGGACTTGATGACAGAACAAAAAAGTTGTCTGTTCTTTATTATATTTTAAGTAAGCAATGTAGTCCCTTTTAAAATTCATACCTTATATGGAGATGCTTGCTGACCACTTAAATATTTCATGTTTTTCCCAGCCCTCACATGTCACTGATGTACCTCATGAGTCTTTGTTTTAACTAAGTATTATGTAATGGGAAGTGTTGTTTATAATGCATTGGCTCTGTCATAGGGAAGCCCAAAAGCCTCAGAAGGCTGTGGTTCCTTGGGAAATTTTGGAAGAAGAATCCTACAGCAAGTGCTATAAAATGTGTATAAAATCATTTAACAACGTGCTCTATTGATTTTCTAATCAGTATTCTTTATTACCTCATATGCACATCTTCTCTAAGAATGACTCTTTTCTTTTACTTGTTCTGTAAACTGACCACTGATTCAGAAGTCACTGAATAATATCATTTGGCCCAAGCAATTTAGAAATAAATTGGAACCACCTTAGTCCCACTCTGTCTTAGAAAACTCTCTGTCTATGAATGCAGTTGTATTGTAGGTTTGACCTACTTGGGTGCTGCATAATTTTATTGTGTATTCTTGGGGTAACTGCCAATTTTTTCACTTCAGGAGTGAGTGATGTCTGTTGTTACAACTTGGTTGCAATCGTGTTATTTTAAGGCCAGTTACACCTGTCAATTTGTTATCCATGCAAATGATACCATGCTGTGATTTGTTATTCAGCATTATTGTGTCCTGGATTATAAATCAGGGGTTTCTTGTTGTTGTTGTAGTAAGAATTTCTATAGTTTCAAGTCTAAACAAATATTTTATACCCATTTGTTGGTTTTAATCCAAAGTACAAAGTTGATTCGTAACACTGTACAACAAAAATTATGGCCTTACCAATTCTGCTCTCACCTATTTTTTCCACCAAGTGTCTGCGCCTCTTTCCTGTCTCAATTTTTGTCTACTATTCCATCCCTCTTTTAATCAAGGCAGCTGAGAGCCAGGTAATTTCATCTATCCATGGTACATGCCCATTTTCTGTGTTAAAACTTTGTATGAATCATAGAGTCATGGAATATGCTGAGTTGGAAGGGACCCGTGAGGATCAAGTTTGATTCCTGGCCTTGAGCAGGACCCCCAGGAGTCACACTGCGTGCCTGAGAATGTTGTCCAAACTGAAACTCTTTCATTGATCACAGAAAATCCAGGTGGCAGTGATGAGTTAGTAAACTTGTACAACTACAGAATTTTATTGAACCATAAAAATAGCCATACCTCATCTATGCCACTGGGAAACACTGAAACTATATGGGTCTCTGCTAAATATTTTCTGCTAGACAACCATGCGGGCTTTTTTGGCTTTTTTTTCATTATTCCTTCATATGTGCAATGTCATTTGCTTCTGTGACTGGGATAGATACATTTTAGGACAGGAGCAACCAAAATTATCTTACCTAGTTTTAACCTCTGGGTGACACTGCAACAGATCTTTGCCTCACAATTCCAGCTGTGGAGGAAGACGTTCTTTCAGCTGACTCCCCACGAGCAGGATCTGGTGCTGAGCGGATGCTGTGCTTCGGAACAGCGCTGAAGCTGTTCCCAAGACCCGCGTGTTTTACTGCAAAAGCCGCACGATGGCAGCGCAGCGCCGCGAGGTGTGCCCGTGGCCCCAGCGATGCCGGTGCCCGCTGCCATCGGTATTCCAGCACAGGGACACAGGACTACGGGAACGGAACGGGCCTCGGCGCCATCCTCCGTGCGGGGCTGGCACCGCTGCCGCACTGAGGGGAGACACTGCCTTCTCTGGTTCTGGCACACGGAACCCATCTGCTTGTGAAAGCATCCGATGCTGATAAAGCTCCTCAGATAAGCCAGGTCTGTGGTTTCTTCGAGTTACTCAAGCTGAATCTCTGGATCATTTTTGCTCTTTCAGGTGTAAAGCCTTGCCTGAAAACCCACAGAAAGTCCCCTGTGACCCGAAGTATTTTAGTACGAAAGGGCACAGGACTGGTGGTTTCTCAAAGCACCGTGGTACCTAACTCCTTAAACACGCACAGATCTGCCTCTAACATTCAAAACATTAAAAAAAAAATTTAAAATAAAAAAACCCCAAACAACAACAGCAACAACAATGTTGAAAATAAGATTTGGAATGGAAGCCAATATTTTAACCTCTAACTGAGTTGCAACCACGTAAGAAGGATCAAAAATTATGCTCTCTTATCTGGACACAAAGAGAAGCATCTTGTCCCACAAAAGTAGGATTTACTTCATACCAATAGGTGGAAATGCTGAAATAAAAAATAAAAAATTAAAAAAATAGAAAATTTCTTACTTTTCAAGATTTTTTTTTTAAATACGGAATATTGATGTGCACTAGGCCTTGATAAAAAAATTCTTGTGCTAAAAGATGTTTAATAGCTAATGTTCCTACTAGTCTAGTGGAACTCTGTTCCAGCTGTTACAATAAAATAAGAATTTTAAACAATCTGGAACTTTGAACACTTCACATACTCACTGTATACTTACATATAGTAGGCTAAATGTGCCACTACCACTACAGGGACTGAAACAAACCATAAACCCAGTTTGACCAGCCAGTTAAACCACTATTCTGTTTCTGTCCATACAGCCACACTTTCCTGTTGATTTTCATCCTGCACTTTTTCATATGGCATGGCTGTTTCAAGAATATAATCAAAATATAGTCAACAATCATCTGATTACTTTAAAATTCTAATGCTTCTGCTAACTCCCTAGCAGAGTAGGGATGACATGTAAGGATTTTATTGTTTTAGAAAACATTCCATAATGTACTGACTTGAGAACTGATTGAAGTGGTCAAACCATGCTACAGTAGACAAAATTTCAAAGGAAAGGAAATAGAGTTCTTTCTCCTGCTGATTCAAGTGCTGAGCTATGAATCTTGTGATGGATATGCAAGTGATTCCTAATGGAAATGAGAAACAGATAGGAAAACTGCATAGTTCTTGTGATTCAGGGTAGTTTCCGAACAATAAGCAGAACTACTGACTTACATCGGCATGGCAGAGTGAGGTGGAGCTCAGCACTAGGGTAGAGACAAGTAAACGTGGTGCCTCAGCCCCAGGGAGCCACTGAGGTGTTTAAGACACTGACCTGGTGCCACCTGGGCTGTCTCAGAGCCCAGTATCCTATGGAGATGCACAATACTGGTACATGGGACATGGTACCTGGGGAAAAGGCACTGGACATTTATTTCAATCTCAGTTGTGACACCTAGGTCACAACTGCACATGTCTCTGGGCATGGAGAGTGACCTCACACCTGGCTGCCCTGAGCAGGCTTCAGGTGTCTGAGAATAGGCCCTCCAGATATTTAATCCCAAAGTTGTCTTTCTTGAGCATAATTCCCTTTCCCTAGCTTTTGTATATAAACACTATATATTTATATGTATGTATATGTTTATAAAGTGTTTGAATAGCATACGTAGAAAGTATAATAGAACAAATAGATTTGGTGTACTAAAGATTTTATCTTTGGATTACCTTTATATACATACAGCTTTTCTATACATATATGAATTGTTTGCAGACTCAAGACTTAAGAATAAACAGAACGCATTTACAAGAGTTAAGGTGATTGAAACCTCAGTGTAGAGAATAAATATTCCAGAAATAATTTGAAGTACGAAAATAGCTATAATGAAGCATTCTAGATTATTATTAACAACCACCAATTAGAATTGAATTGTTTTAAGACAAATTAGCCAAAATATTACAAGTGTAGGATTTGTTTGACTGAGAAAGAGTCTCCCAAGAGGAGTCATAGAAGCAACTGTGCAACATTTAAAAATAGAATAAATAAATTGTAACTAAAAAAATCACACTAAAAAATCCTAATGACCTGGTAATAAAAGGCACCAGAATTTTAATAATGTGCTTTTAAGTCTGATTTCTATGATTGCAATTCTTGATATATTCTCTCATCATAGGTAGCCAGCTACTAAGTCAGGCAACTGTCATGCCTAATTACTGATTTGTGTTCCTACCACTATAACATTTTATTAAGAACAAGTATCTAAAATAATCTATTTTTATATTGTATTAGCCATATTTTCTTTGTTAGTGTCATAACAACATAATAATATTGTCTGTGAGACTTATTCTTCCAAAAATAGACAACTAAGTCATGTATAAAGATTATTGGAAGTTAAAAGTTGGTATACAAAGGCTCTCTGAAACTAACAGGACATTCAGGCAGCAAGGTGGGCATCATGTAGAGATGCTTCCAACTGAAGTCATTAGCAGTAAGGATATTCTTCATATCTTAAGATGTAAAAAATATTGATACAGGCTTTCAAAGGTATCGTAATTCCATATAGACATTCCAGTTACAGACACCAATCTTTCCTGTAAGTTTCTATTCAATATTTCACTTAACCTGGCAACTGAATTGGTGGGCATGACTGGTCTTGAAAACATGCCAGTGTTTTCCTTGCAGCTGGGTGTTAAATGCATAGCGAACTTCAGTACCTAGCTTCCATTGCTGCCTCCATATTTTTAAAAATCCACATACCTTCGACAAGATGGCTCACTATCCTGTATCAGAAAAAAATATCAATAGGAAACAGGTCTGTGTCGTGAAGTCTTATAATACCAAAAAAACCGAAGAGCTTAGCTTATAGGTCACTGCTCAGTTGTTCTTATCATCTCTGTATCTTGGGGCATGGAACATACAACCACAAGCACCACTTTTGATCAAAGCTGGATAATCAGCTTATTTTCATACCATTGAGAAGAGTGAAGATACTTGGACATTTTTCAAGTGATTGGCATAGTCATAATTGACAGTGGCATTACACAGCTGAATATTCAATCTCCAAAGGAAAATAAACATGGCACTTTTTCCAGAGAAAATCCTACAAAGCCCAGGTTTCCTAAAAATTACTTGGCACAAAACTCTAATTTGGGCATGGTAGGTAATAATCCTATGTTGGCAAGGAGGATGATCAGATGACTCATAACAATATTCCTCCCCATCTCTTATTTTTATGATTTACGTTATGATTCTAGCAGAGGGCAACCTCTTAGTTGGCAGAGAAGCACATTGACTCAACTGCAGACTATCAGGTCCAAGTTTCTGTATCTCCAGGTACACTTTATGAAGAGAAGACTTCAGCAAAAGCAAAGTGAAGCAAAGTCACCTGCTCCCTCTTGAGCTGGGCATTGATTTGCAGCCATGGAGTTTCTGTCTGGCCCCATTTTTACTACCCAGTCACTCAACCATGAGCTCCCCTAATCTGCAACCAACACAGTTCATTTTTAGTATTTTGCATTTAGAGCCAGGACTAATCTGGGGCACAAACCAGAGCGATCAACAGACAAAATTAGTTCTATATTGTGAAGGGACTGCAGTTATATTTTACTGTCACATTTATGTGTTAAGTAATGGGCACTAACCAATGCTCCTTTGATTGCTTTGTATCTTCTGACTCAATGCAAAGGCATCTTATAGCCCTCCCTCCCCCTCCCCTTTCAATGTAAGTCACTGTTTGTCAGCCCATTACAGAGTGTTTATAGCTGTGTTTAATGACTGGTTTGGTTGTCCATCTCTAATTGGAAGAATTCTTTTCTTCTGAATTTCAGAGAGTAGCAAAGTCACAGCTGTTCAGGTATAAACAGTCACAAATCAATATTTACTGCTCATTTTACTACTCATTGCCTTTTTTTTCCTTTTGTGAGATGTATCATCATTTTTCTTATTGCCTGAATGGAATATATAAAGTATCTACTTCTGTTGCCATTTTACTTGTTTTTATTATACTTAATCTCCTCATCCTTCATTTGCTTGTCTTTCTAGGGCCTGGTACTACAAATTATATAGATGATGTCACAGTACAATAAGTACTGTTAAGGGCAGGATTAGACTGAATTTGTGAAGCTCAGAGAGAGGGGTCCTTCTCTCTTTCATGACTATATAGCTGTGATGACACTCAAATAGCTCCTAGAAATACATTCAATTTTTTTTTCAGATGTGCCAAGCACTACCAGCCTTACCCCAACAAGCTGATTCCAGGAACAGCTGAGAACAAAATTGTATTCTTTGTCTCTATCTAGAAGTACTTACAGCCAGAGAAGTGGATCCTGCAAATAGAACAACACATTAGATCCTTCTGGGCTCCCACTGATGGTTCCCCCAAGCAGAAAAGATTTATTTAATAGCACAAACATGGGAAAGCTCTAAAGATGTCAATAAACACATATTTTAGTATTTTTTGCAGCTATTCTTAGATCAAAATTTACTGAATGTTTGTTTTTTAATACAGCTCCTGAACTTGCTTCAAAAGTATGGGATGAGAATGAGTTACAGGGAAAAGCAGTTCAGCCCAGATAAGCTAAAGTTAAGGTAAAATATGTTTGCAATACCCACTGCAAAGCAACTAAGTGTTCAGCATGACTTTCATTTATTGCATAATTTTACAGACTGATAACCGAGGCCAAAACTTTCCCTCTTGTACTTCTGCTCTTTGTATTAATTACATTGAATTCTAGTGCATTAAAGATGATGAATTAAGGGTTGACTATAGGACCCATGTTATATCCAATATGCAGTATTCATCATAAAATACACCATAAGGATAAGAGACAAAACTATTACTCAAAACTGTGTGCCTTAGCAATCCTTCCTCTCAGCAGCACGGCTGTCAACTTAATTATCTCACAATTCTGAATCAGCATCTATGTATTGTGATGGGCAAATGAAATCCTGAAATCTGAAATCCTAGGAAGACCAAAGATTTATTGTTTTCAATACTGGTATATTTTTTACTCAAAACCACTGACAAAATCAGGTTGTTAGTGTTACTATTTTGATTCATATAAATATTTGGACTTTCTCTGCCTCCTGGGCAAAGATATTTATCCGTAAATGAAGTGTTAGTACTTCTTGACAGTATATTAGCTATACTGTAGGAACTATAGAATTAAAAAAGAAAACTAAGCACCAGCTCTTTCCATAGTACACTGAGAGATGGCTGAAGTCACCATTGAATAGAACTGACCTGCAAGTACTAATCAGCATGCCAGACAACAGAAGGCAGTAGCTGTTTTTATAAATAGAAAGGTCCTGGATCCAAAAGGGCTTCATTCTCTGTGACTGGGAGTTTCTGAGAGGAATCATTTCATGTAGTCATTAGTTTATTCTGGCACAATGAGTTACCACATGTTCCTGAGTGAAGTGAGAGCTTATGATCTTAGAGGTGGTGTACAGCGACCTAGGCTGGTAAAGATGTAAGAAAGCCAATGAATCAAAGTCCATCTGTACATTATTTCATAAGGCATCCTTCAAAATGCCTTTGGGAATATTCATAAGTTGCAAAATAAGGGAATTTTCAGCATCTGTAATTGAAAGAAGGACAAGAAGCAGCAGCTGCTCACAAATTAAACAAAAGTCCTAGTAAGAGGATGCAGAAAAGGTTTCTCCTTTGCCTATGACTCCAGCTTTGCCTTCAGATGTGTGATCCAGCAGCTTGTGGTCATTCTTCCAGTATTGCCACTGACTTGGGTCATCTTAAGCAGGCCTGCTTTCTGTTCAACAGCTCTATGTTCTGAATCTCCATCATTCTGTCTCATCTGAATGCACATATTTTCTGAACCTGACTGGGAACAACTGGTATTTGAACCATATAGTCTCTGGTAAAATTAGATCTTGCTTGATGATTGGTTTTTTCATTAGTTATGTGATGCCATTTTTTGGTGTAGCTGGCGAAGGGTCTAGAGACCAAGTCCTGTTAGGAGCAGCTGAGGAAGACATGGTTGAGTTGACAAGGTGTTGTTCAGTGAAAGGTTGGACTTGATGGTCTTAAAGGTCTTTTCTAACCTTAATGATTCTGTAATTTCCCAGAGATTATATACTGCTCTGTTAATGTTTTAGGTTCTATCACATTAAAATTAAGCATTTTCTAGGAGTAGCTGCAATAACGTTGCTGCTGCTATAGCCTGCTCATCTGTGCATGGTTATGTGGAAGCTAAGACACAAAGCTGCTCATGATTTTGCCTAATCCTGCAGCACCTCAAGTATTTATTATAATTGCCACTGAACCTTCAACAACAAAGAAACAAATTTAAAAAAAAAGTAAAAAACCAAAACACAATAAGCAAATTAAAAGCCACAAACAAACAAAACCCCAAAACAAAATGAGCAAATAAACAAACAAATGGAAAAAAAAAAAAAAAAAGGTCTGGAAAAGACAGAGAAAGCCACCCAGAACATGTATAAACCTGTGGTAACACATTCGGTCATAATCCTCATTCCTCCATCCATCTTTTGGTGCAAATGTTGAATAAAAATACATGGAATTCCTGGTCTCACTGGCCCCTCCTTGTGCTCCTCATGGTGATGTTCATGCATTGATGATTCATTTCCCCACGTGGCACCTTCACCTGTTAAGCAACAGAATCAAATTTCATTTGTCTTTCTTTTATTTCTAATTAAACTGTATGATCCACACTTGTTGCTTTATGTGACCCCCAATAGTATTAAATGCCTTAATCTTTTAATCTTTCTCATTTCATGCCCCCATGTTGGGGGTTGGGTTGTCTTTCCTTTTGCTTCCTTTTAACAGTATAGAATTTTTTTCCATTCAGTTGCTAAATAGCCTTAATTACTGAGTACTTAAGAAAAACAAAGGCTATACCTAGGCCTAAAGAAAAGGCCCATCTATGTTTACTGTTCTGTCGGGGAGTTTTTTCTCTCGAAGGGGGGGGGGGGTGGAGGAATATCTCGAGAATTGGGGACTGGTAAAAGGAGAGGGCAGGGGCGGAGCGGGACTGGCTTTCGGAGGAGGACACGGGAAGAGACAGCTCTGCGAGAGAGAAATTTTTTTTTCGCTGCTGCTGCTGGAGCCCTGGCTTGGAGCTGTTTTCTTCTGCCTCTTGGGTGAGCCTCTGCTTGTGAGAGCAGCCACTGAACCTGTTGCCATCTGCTCGGGTGCCCGGAATCCCTGAGCTCGCCTCTCCTCGCTGGGCTAGGAGCCGGGCGGCTGCTGCCCCCCGCCCCCACCGCTCCTTCGGCACTGCTCTGGGTTTCACTGCGCTGCAGCCCCGCTCCCCCGCCTGCCGAGACGTCCTGCCCTCCCAGTTTGCTGCTTTCCAAGAATCCTGCTGGGGCACTGGGATCGACTGCCCCAAGGAGGTTTGTGAAGCAAAACCTCTCTTCCGTTTTGTTTTCCCCTGCTGACTGAACCACCATAGCACGTGCTCCCTGCCGGCTGTGACCATCACTACACCGAGGGGGGGAAAGTGCCTTCAGGCCAGGGAGTCGGGACCGGGTCCTTGGTTCTGTTTGTTGTTAGTGCCATAAGAGTTGTTGTTTGTTTGCTCTGTTATAAATCCTAGTAAAGAACTGTTATTCCTACTCCCATATCTTTGCCTGAGAACCCCTTAATTTCGAAATTACAATAATTCAGAGGGGAGGGGTTCACATTCTTCATTCCAAGGGAGGCTCCTGCCTTCCCTAGCAGAGACCTGTCCTTCAAACCAGGACACCCCATGCTACTGCTGCTGCTCGATATTCATACTTAATAATGTTTCTGCTTTTATTCAATTCCTTCTTTTTCTCAAGTATCTTCCAGTACAATGGTGCCTCTTTTGACCTTTCTCTTACTTCAGAAGAGTTTGCCTTTGCACAATTTGTATTGTTTTTCTTGCTTCTTTTAGAGGTTACTCTGTTCTACACTCTTAGATTATTTTCTTAGACCTGGAATATTTTCTTAAAAGATTGCATCTACCACTTCCTTGATTTTTTTTGTGGTCTCCTTGTCTGAAACCAATTATTCTTATTCCCTCTATTCTACTCCTGAAACCAATTTTTCTTATTCCCTCCTTCTTTCTTTCCAAAATCAAATTTATAATCTATACAGCAAAGAAAAGGAAGTTGTGACAAACAATATAGAGCAGCTACAGTTGCTAGGTAATGACCTAGATGGTTGATAAGATCTAAGAGTAATTTTTCAGCTTTATTTTAATCTAAAGCATTTGTTTCATATTCGTTTTCACTTATACATAAGTGGATGAAACATTATACCACCATAAATTTCTCTTGAAAATTATAATTATGTTTATTTTCACATCCAAAGGTCTCTAAAACATTTAAAGGTATACAGAAGAACCTTGTAAAATTTATTAGTGAAGAAACCATGAGAGTTCTATAAAAAGAATACATTTGAGATGTAGATAAATAGTTATTTACTTAAATATGTAAAAAAAAAATAAAATCACATAGGGATAATTTCTACCTCATTCAAAAAACAACTTATGATTTATATTAAATAACTGAATGACTTTAATAGAGCGGTAATGCTCCTATAGCATTAAACAGCAGAATAAAAGTATGAAAGGGATGAAATCTAAACACTATTGGAATTTACTGGAACTTAGTAGTCTTAGCAGAACTGATTGGAATTTAGCAGTCATATTCATTATCTGAGTGATACACATTAAAAGAAAGGAAGGAAATACTTTAGGCAAGAAATCCAGAAGTAAATTTTGTTCTCATGAAGGTTTTCACAGGACTTTGAAAGATCAGAGGCAATTTCAGTTATGAAGATCTCAACTAAACAAAGAAGAAACTGCAAAGGTTGCAACTTACTTGTCATGAAAAGCTGAAGGACTAGAATGTGCTTTGTGGATTAAGGACTATAAAGATGCTGGATATAGAATATAGAGGTCCTGGATCCTTTGGCTTTAATACAATGGATGACGAATTATGATTGACTTGAAATTAGCTCTCTAGAACAGTCAGAGAGTTATTGCTAGCGCAGGGGTCAGCTCTGAAGTGAAGAACACTGTGTTCCTGCTCCCAGCATCTGCAGGAGATCTGCTGCCACCCTGCAAACTCTGCTGCTGGGCACCCTGGCAGGATTGAGCCCACAATGTATTTGTTTGTATTTGTACAAACCTACTTTCTCCACAGCAATATTGTGGAACATAAAAAGGAGAGAAAATGACACAAATCTGAAGAAATATTTAGATGCATGCTCCGTTTCCTCCTGCACTTTACTGCTTTGTGTGGTGGCATGTGTTTTCCTCTTTCCCACAAAGATGATTTCTTTGTTATTAGTTCAGATTACTGTCGGTGGCTACTGTCAGTCCTGCTGTTTACAGTCACTAGGATTCTCAAACAGGGCAAAGTTTATTTGGAGGGGGAAGGTGTATTTTTCATTTAAACCTTCATGTCTAACAACAAAAGCAGGCCAAGAAATGCTCTGTTCCGCGGCACCCTGTGGTCCTTACTGGCAGCAGCAAAACCAGTGTTTGTGTTGTGTTCCTTGTGGTGGACTCTTCCCACGCTAACCTAAACCTCCCCACTAAGGTAACCCAGACCCTCAAACTTCTTTTCTTCTCTATCCTGACAAGAGGGAGACTTGCTGTCTGTGCCTCTGAATGCCTGATGTAAACAGCAATTTTTGTGGTTACCATTCTTGGCAAAAGTCGTGATTCTAGGGTCAAAAACGCCTTTGTTTGGAAAACAGGAAAAAGCAGTGAGGGCCTGCAGTGAGAAGTCTGTATTACAGCACCCATACTAAATGGACTAGAAACCAGTGCTGTTACCCAAAAATCTGCCAAGTTTCACAAGAGAGTAAGACTTACAGGACCTAACGTCAGGTCTCTGCTCCACGCCCCTCTGCCAGCTCAGCATGCAAACTGAGTTTTTAGCTACACTATACAAATTAGGTATTGATCTTGCAGCAAGATAGTGGGACAAGATTTTGAGATGTCAGTTAGGAGTGAGACAGGGAAGAACATGTGAGGGGATTCTTGTAGATTATTCCTTGGAGAGGTACAACACAGCCTCAGGATTGCCAAGTAAGTTACGACAGGATCCACAGCTCTACTGTACATCATACCCATAGGTATGCCCGGAAAATATGACTCCATTCCATACCTGTTACATATTGGCTGTGCAGCCTCATATACCAGACTGTTCCCAAAGGGCACAGAAAATGCAGGAGAGCCACATTTCTCCACTAAACAGCCAGGAATGGTGTGTCTGCTGCTCTGCCCTGAGCAGCCCACAGCACAGATGTGCCCACACCACTGCAATGCTGGTGCACCCAGCCGCATACCTCACAGTCCAGCATCTTCTCCTGCACGTGGTGAGGTTTAAGCTTTGCTAAGGGTTAATCCACATTCTGCAGGGCTTAACTGTAGCTGTGATTTTGGAGCTGTGAGGCCACTCTAAGGCAATCTTTATGACTAATTTATTCAAGTTAATTTTCTGGTAAGAATCATAATCAGAAGTCCAGTTAGAAGTCCAGATACTGCTAATGAGAAACAAACCATGCTCAGAAGCCATAAACAGGAGTAGATGTCTCAGCAAAAATATGATACTCTCAGAGGAATTTGGAGAAACCCTCATAGGAGGTTGGAGAACCCTCTGAGTAGATTAGAGAAAGCAATCCATGTTCAACAGTAGATTAAAACTAAGAAAAACAATACCCTAGAGATAAAATAAAAGAGGACATAAAAAGACTTCATGGGAAATTAATTTTCCTTGTTTAGTTCATTTCCCATGGTTCTTTACAAGATAAATTGGTGTTCTTGGGCTTACATTTTTATTATGCATGTCTTTCCCTGCACTCAGAATCACAGAATATTCTGAGTTGGAAGGGACCCATAAGGATCTTCAAGTCCAACACGTAAGTGAATAGCCCAGCCAGGGATCAAATCCACAAGCTTGGTGTACAGAAATCTGTATTTGCTGATTTCCTTCCAGTACAACACCTTAATAATAAAATGAGGGTGAGCTTCCTTTCTGCTCCCCTTGTTGAGCTGTCCCTCAGGAGCATCCTGCCCCGTGACCATGATGGAGATGCCTGCCAGAACACAGGGATTTGTCACATCCTCTGGCACCGTCCCCCTCTTTCCAGGTTTCTCTCTCTCCATCTCAGGCTTTCCAGGAATAGGGCTGTCTCTCACTCATCTGGGTATGACCAGAAGAACACCAAAGCCTTCTATAAAGAAAACCTTCCAGACTGTTGCAGGAAGCTGGGGGATTTAAAAAGGCTTTTGGTGTCAGCGGAAAGTACCTTGGAGAGAAGTGTATCAATATCTTAATGCATTTGGATGAATGATAGGAATATATTCCTCTCACATTTAATTGTGAGAAAACTGAGAAACAGAGATGGGGAGAAGCCACCATAGGCTGGTACCCTCAGGCAAGGCAGCAGGAGAGAGGAAAGAAAAGGGAAAATCAAGATAAAAGTATCAAGAAATGATTCTTGGAAATTACCCTAGAGCTCAGGTAGGGAGGTATGTTTGTGCACTGCAGTGTTGCAAGAAGTAGGTCACAGACTTCCACACAGGCTGTCTGGAAACCGTTCGAGCCATTCCCATAGCTGTGGTTTGGCTCAGGCTGCAGGCTCCCTGCCACATGCCCAGCAAAAGCAGGCCCTTCTGGAAGCTTCTGCCAGCCCGTGCTGGGCTCAAATGGGACTGAGCTACACTGAACCTCTTCTGGGGCTGAGTTCACCACAACAGGCCATAACTTTAGCCTTATTTTTGCTAAGATTACATAGCTCTGCTGAACTGTCTTCCTATTGTCACAAGATGAACTATTTTTATTTAACTGGCTGAATAATTTTAAGGCAAATATTTTATTTACAACTGACATGGTAATACTTCTGTAATTCCCATTTCCTGAGGGCAGCACGGGGTAATGGCAGGGATGTTCAGTGATGATGGCTTTCTCAATCATTTCAATTCATCCTGCATAGTTTTACCAATACCAGTGCAGCAATTCAGGGAAAAAACAGAGCTAGAATAAAGGAAGGATTTGCCAAAGTGCATTATAACATTCCTTTCCTTCTTAGGTCCCAATGAAAACAAGATAAAGTTTGCTGATTCCTTACTTCCCAAAATGAGGACTTAATTAATGGGAAAGCCACAAATAGCTTCTCTTTCCCGTTATATTCCACAGTTGCACGTAACAAAATCATCCACAGGCAGGAGGAAACCAACAATGGTGCTGCTCTGTAGCAGCTGCTGTAATGACGCTGGGAGGTAACTTGCCCTAAAAATCTTAACATCTCTTTTTTCAGACTGTATTCTCACCGTCCTTCCTTTTGTTCCAGAAAAATGAGTCATCAGTGTGTAATGGGGAAGATATTATCCTGACAGGACTCCAAAGAAGTTACTACAAATAAATTTGTGCAATTAAAAAAAAGGAAGATTGATGGAATAATTGTCTTCTATTTTAACAGACAAAAAAGACTTTATAAATCAACTGTTCTTTTTCTAATATCTTCTTCCAAGATATAGATATGAAAAAGTAGTTCTCAATCTCACTTCAAATACTATAATTGTAAATGGGAGACTAAAGATAAAATGACAATGTTACCCAAGAAAAATTATATATATAATTCTTCATTGGTTCCTTAGAGCAGAGCACTGTGATGTTGCAGAAATATAGGATCATATATATACAAAATAAATTTTTACTGAAGTCCAACAGGCAAAGTACTGATCTAAAGTGAAATTATTTAATAATCAATTAAGTTTCTCTTGTGTAGCTGTTGAGACTAATTCCCTGTAGAATTTTGTCACTCTGAAAAATCTCCTTCTTATTTCAGGCTATCACCTTTTTTCACTTCCAACTTTTCATATGACACACATTGAAGTCATCCAAGACCTTGTCCTGTAACTCACATGGATGGGGGCAGCAGTGTTGAGGTCAGGTGTCTTAAATGTCCTCCACACCCATCATTAATCAAGTCCAGAAACTCAAATTATAACCTATATTTTTTAAATCATCTGGTAATTGAACAGAGAATAAAAATATTTGAAATCTCTATTATTCCTAGTAACATTAGTTCTAAAGCTTTGACAATGTTATTAATATTTAACACATTTTTTCAACTCCATCACATTTCAGATTCTGTATTTCCAAGCAGATGTTTGAGATATTGTTCCCTTGATTTGGTAAAATGTCTGTAAGGATGTATCCTGGAACATTTGCAACCTCTGACAAGAATTTCAAACTTACCTAAAATGTCCAATTCTATTAGCCAAAACAGCTGTGAGATAATTAACCTGTACTTGTGTCCCAGATACCACAGGCTGAGCACAGCATTTCACCCCAGTAGTTTTATATCCACTTGGGCCACAGAAGCTCATCCTTGATGTCACTATTTACACTGCTCAAATCCCTGTGTTTATAAGTAATGTTTTTCAAGGGGCATCCAATTTCATGCACTTGTATTTTAAGTATGTGCCCTACATTCTAAACTTGAATTCACATTTCTGAAGTTTTCAAGCTTCTTCATGAGCTACAGACCTGGAGAGAGAGAGAGAGAGAGAGAGAGAGAGAGAGAGAGAGAGAGAGAGAGAGAAGCTCATACACTTACAATCCCTCATATCTTGTACTCCAGTAAGTACTTCTCTGGTTTTACAATGTAGAGACTGCCAAGTAGTGTTTACCAGCTGCTGTGCTGATATAAATGTGACTGTTACACTTCCTTTCTTTATCATTAATTTGTGATGACTAGTACTGGGCGTAAGATACAGGGTTTTTCATACCCAATGTTTTTAAATATGTTGGTTTGTAATAGGCTATAAACGTATCTTCACTGGAATGCAGAAAGTCATTCCAATTGAGGACAAAACAGAACAAGTTCAAGGTACATTGGAAATCATGATCTGCTGCTTCATTAAATATTTTTTGCTTATTCTATTTATATCTAGCAGTTTTGAGTTCAGTACCAAGACATGAATCATGTGTTATACTTACTGGAGCTTCTATTTCAAATTCATTTCCTGATATAATATAGACCATCATCTCCAGGACACTTAGAATTACAGATATCAAGCCAAATTTTGAGCCATAGTTTCCTTCTACCCTCACTTTGTTCCCTCTTTAATTTTAATAATTTCACACTAATAAGCTTATTAATTGTTCTTTATAGAGGTTTCAGACAAAGAACACAATTACACCGTCTTTTGCTATTATTAGATTTATGTTTATTGAGGCAGGGATTTCTACCAAGAAATGGTTAATTATGAAGTTGCCTCCAGATACCTAATGAAGCAAAATTTCTTGAGCCATATCTTTCTCAAAAAGTCTAATTTTTAACAGGCTCATCTGCAGTGAATTACAACTTACAACTGGTTTGTACATAATTTCATATAAAAAGAATTAGTCCTTCAAAAGAAACGAAGAGGGGAAACCAGGAATATGTGAGGAAAATATTTAAACTCAGAAATCAGTTTTTCTTCTGTATCTTCTTTTTCTGGGAAAAAATAAATATATTTACTAGCAAGACTTCTGCTTGATTAACTCTGTTTGAGTCTGGGACTGTACATGGGACAACATGCAGAATCTCTCACAGGAGGAAAATGAAGTGATTCCCTCAAATCTTTCTCCCATGGTGCCATGACAATCATCCAAATAAATTAGCCAAATTAATTAGACTAAATAATTTTGGAATCTATGCTTCTTTATGAACAGTGTACACAGTTATCCTCTTTTTTTCTCTGTTTAATCTGAATGTGCT
The DNA here is from genome assembly GCA_013390045.1 of Picathartes gymnocephalus. Taxonomy (NCBI): domain Eukaryota; kingdom Metazoa; phylum Chordata; class Aves; order Passeriformes; family Picathartidae; genus Picathartes; species Picathartes gymnocephalus. The sequence goes on from WEKY01031531.1 coordinate 30,747, forward strand.
TAATACCTAAATCATAAGGTCTTGTCTAGTTTGCAAAAATGGTCTTTCTTATTGCACTTCTGTATATTTTTTAGACCCCAGGCCTGTCTAAAATCCAAGTTTATGTAAAATGGGATAATCTTGAGAACTTTCATTCTCTATTAGGGAATTTCATATGTTTATAAATATGGTGTGGAAGGCAGATGAATACACTCTAGGAAAGTCCCCTCAACTAACCATTTAATCAGATGTTACAGTATAAAGACTGTATGACTGTTTTACTCATAAGTGTTGTGTTATTGGCTTTTATTCAGAGGAATGCATGGCTGACCTCTCTTTTCAATACTGCTGTCAAAAATTTCATTAACTCAGGTTGAGTAGGAGTAAATAATTACAGTGAATGTTATTCATTCTCCTCTGTGCCATGCCCATTCTAATAGTATGGGTATCACTTCTACCATCTCAGGTTTGGGGTTTAGCCTTGAGCTGTACAGGCTCAATATTTTACCACTGGAAGTCTGCCCCTTGTTGATCAAGACAGGAGTCATTTCATCGGAATTTAACCACTTATCCTATAAAGATGACTGACAGTAAGGTTACCCCTTGTGATGGTTTGTTTTGGTTTGGTTTCACTCTGAGTCAGACACTGCTCAAACATCCAGCAAAAAGCCCCTGGTACTTTGCAGCTCCTCAGAGAAATCAACATCTCTGTAGCTCCATTGCTGTCAGCAAAGAATGTCCAGATTAAAGTATTTTGCAGCTTCTGTTATCAATAATGGCTTGGCTGAATCACCAGAATCTGCTAAGAGAAACAGAAGATGATAACTCTGAACACAATGTTCCCAGATATAAGGCGTTTGGGGCAAACTGAACAGGATTTTCCTCATGACTCGTATTCAGTGTCTGCATAGACAAGTCCAATGATATGGAGAGAGATCCAAATTTTTCAGAAAATAGTTCTGCATAAATATCCAAATAACTGAGTATCTAAATATCTGCATAAATGTCATGTTGCTGTTGCTATCTGCATAGGACGGTATTAGAAAATACATCTTTTATTTAACCATAAAAATTTTTGTTTTACCAGAGCCCTGGAACTATGGAACAATTCTGATAAAGTGAGAAAGGTGGTTGCATTTTAGCATATACACGCAATACAGGTTGTCTGAAAATACAGTGTGAATAAATTAACTATATCTTTCAGACATTTTAACACCATTTTTTGACTTTCTGCAAAAAATTTAGTTGTTGTTCAGAGCAGTGTCTGTCTACAACCATAGACTTCAAAAAAAGAACACTAAAAATAATATGTCAAACAGATCATTCAGCTAAACTATTTGAGAAAATGACAGCATGTTGTTGTGCTTAGAGTTTAAGTCTGTATTGCTTTAAAGAGAGAATTGAGATTTAGAAGAGGTTAATTTGAGCCTTCTTTAACTTGCAAGTCTTTTAGCAATTGAACTGCTTGTTGTTATGCTTCTAGTTATTGTTTAATAGTCATTGTGGAAAATCCACTAGTGACTCACAGAACAGACCTCTGCTTTCAAGTGTCTGTGAAAAACACCTTACTCTCCATTCCTTAGGTAAACAAGACGAAGGAGTTCCCTGCCTCAATTGTCTCCACATTTTTTAATAATCTAAAAATACTGACTGAGTTTCAGGCTTAGACTTGAGTCATAGTTTTCGGCTACTCATAGAACCATTAATCAAGCCTTATCAAATCACAGAACAGTTTCAATCGTCTTATGTTAAAGTGGGCACAATAACAGCATGTTGGCTTTGGCAACCTACCTACTCATTTTATGTTCCCAGTCCCATATCCATGGTGCTCACCCACACATCTACATTTCAGACTGAAACAATTAAGAACAGTGCATTTTGAACACTTTACCCTCTTACAAAGCATTTGTAGATAGCATTTTGAAGAATTTTTTAGCCAGCCACTGACTTGGTTTTTTCTTAAATGAATGTACTAAGCATATGAATCAATAGAGAGCCTGGCATAGAATTTTAAGGGAGAAACCTATTAAAGATATATATAGATATAGACATAGATATAGATATAGATAGATATATAAATATATATATACATATAGGGTTGTGAAACTGATATTTATTTGGAGCTGGAATACCAACACACTGTGATTACACGGAGATTGGATTGGGAAATCATTACCAGTGGATACCTTTGTGTCATATTTATTGGCTGAAGAATTAATTTGCAAACTTCTTTTGAGTATCGTGCACTAGAATTTGTATTGTGACTGTCATTAATGAGTTTGCTTATGTTATTGGTCTGTAAATTAATATTTATTGAGGATTTCACTAGTAGCTTTAGGATCCTCCATTATACACCTACCAGTGAATTTTCATTGACCTGGATTTGAGGTCCAAAGTGAGATGCTTAAGAAACTGTCAGAAATGAATGGAATTGACAGATAGCTTTGAAGTTAGGGACCAATCTTTCTCAATTTTACTATATACCCTGCATGAAAATGCTTCATTGAGTAATAGATATATATGAGGATCTAATGCTTGTGAAACACTCCAAAGCTAGATTAGTTTTTAGAATTTTATCAATGACTCCCTTCTATGAAAACTGAGAAAATTTAGAACTTACAAAACATTTTAGACAAATATTTTTTCACAAAAATACAATTTCAGTGGCCCTGATTATATTCACAAATCTGAACTGGGTGGAGGAAACATGATCCAGCCTAGACTCACAAAAGCCAGCAAACCAAGAGTAGAGTGCTGTGTTATTTCTCAGCAGCTCAGATATAAAATACTTACATTCCTTCTGAAAGATTTTCCAATGATCTACTGGATCAGTAATAACCATCACTCAAAGCACTGCAGAAATATAGGTTAACTTGCTTTGGAAGGATCCTTGAGAGGGCACACAGGCCACCACTGCCTCAAATTTAATTAGACAGTGTTTACTTATGGACTATATGAATTTCAAACACCTCCAAGGACAAAGAAACCAAAACTCAGCCCTTTCAAACATTTTACATCTCTCTCGACAAAGAAAGGTTTCCTAACACCCAAGTGGAATTTCCAGTGTTCGATTTTGTTTTCATTGCCTCCTGTCCTTTCTCTATGCACATCCAAGGAAAGTCTGCCTCCATCTTCTCTGCATTTTCTTGTCAGGTAGCTAAAGATACCAGTAAGGTTTCACCTTCTGTTCCCCAGCATGAACAAACCCAACTTTCTCGGCCTTTACTCTTATGCCCCGTGCTCCAGCACCTAACCATCTTGGTAACCTCTTCTGTGCACTAAAGACTCCAGACCTGGACACACCACTCCAGACGTGCTCTCTCATGTGCCAAGCAGAGTAGGTGATCACTTCCCTGGATCTTATGGCTGTACTTACTACCCAGGGGTTTTAAACTGGGCATGCTTAAGCCTTAGTTCTCATTAAGGAAACATGAAATATGGGTGTTTTTTTCCTCCTGACAAGAAACATAAACACAAAACACTTAACATGAAATCATTGGAGTTTTTAATTTTTCTTATTCTGACTGAACAAAAACATCAGTTATTCTCACAGTTTTAGAAAAAAACCACACATTTGTCTGTTGTACAGCACATCATATATCCTATAATTTAACTTACAGTTTGTTTAGCCACATGGGGATTTTGGTCATGTCAACTTTGAATGGGAAGTTTATCTTTTCTTCCTGTTATTTATTATTTTCCTGTAAATGATAGTGAAGAAATGCAGCTAAAAATACACCAAAAGGTAAAACTATCCTTATGTTTTGATTAAGTTGGAAGAGAGTGTGCACTTCTAGAGTTATTTTGCCACCAAAAGTCTGTAATCATGTCAACCTTGATTCTGTTGTTCAAATTCTTTCTACCTTCTGGATTTGGAATTTAAACAGCCTATTGTATGAAAGCAAGGGTGAACTCTACAAGACTTAATCTTCACTCAGAAATCAATGGCTCAGTATGCAACGGCAGGCAAAAGAAGTCAACGAAGTGCTGGAAGCCATCAGGATAAGTGCTGAGCGAAAGAGTGATGGAAAACATAATTTTCCTACCATATCAAAACACCCCATGTCCAATTCTTGAGAACTTGGTGCAGTTTTGCTCTCCAGACCTCAGAAAGGGTATTAATAACAGTGAAGAAAGTACCCAGAAAGGCAATTTCAATCATTAACTTGAAGGACCAGCTACAAAATTAGCAGTTTGAAGAAGAGGAGATAAAAATCATCATAAAACTAAGATTTGCAGAATCAAAAAGGTACATCAGAAGCTGAATGTAAAGCTGCTATAGACCAAAATGTAAAATATTAGAGGTATGGGGCACTGCATCAGGCTTGTAGGAGTCTGATTTAAGATAGAGAAATTAAACTACCTCTTGTAAAATAGTAAGTGAATATCTGGAATTTTTTCTTACAGAAGATTGTGAAGACATTCAGCATCAGTCAAAAACTCATCAAACTCATGTTCTCCCTAGATATTGTCTTTAATTATTCTAAGAGACAGAATACTGAGATAGATGGGTCATTTAGTCATTTGTATGTTAGAGAAACTGAAGCAATTGAGAAAAACTGAATGAAAGTCATTGTATTTAATGGTACAAACAAAGTTTTATGCTGTAAGAATTAGGTACTCTATGAAACAGGATTAAAAACTAGATTGATCCCTTCTTACACGAAGGCAGGAGAAACTGATTCAGCCCTCTACTGCAAGGACAAGAGCATTCATCCGGGATATGGGTGAACCTCAAATTCCTACTTTTTGGGTACATGGATGCAAAACTTTGTCTCTTAGTCAAATTACCTAATAACCAAAAGTAGATCTGTCATGTTGTAATATCCTCTTCCATCTGAAGATTTTCAGTTTCTGGAAGTCAACTGGATTATATTGCATAGAAACAATACTTATTCTTTTTGTTCAGTTGTAAGTCAGGTGTAGTTACATGTGATATTTCTGAAAGATAAGTGATAAAAAGTGTTTAATCATAGTTATTTGAATAGCTTCAAATAGCTATTTATAGAGAAGCTACCTTCAGAGAAAATCTTGATGTTTCATAATATTTTGTTAAGTTTTTAGACAAATCTAAAAAGTATTTCTTCAATGTTTCTCTTTCCTCATCCAGGAATAAAGGAAAACAAGAATATACAAACCTTATTTTTAATCATTCTAATAATCTCATTATTTGACAGAACAGAAGTATTTTTTGTATCCAGAGTTTTCTGTGTCAACTTTGAGCAGGTTTTATAAATTATTTTGCATTAAAAGGACAGGAAACCATAGCTCAACTTAACGCATAATCTCTGTGAAACTTTCAATGAACATTTGTTATGGTTCACTTTCAGGCAAGAATTTCCATTTTATATGCTATGGAAACCAAGCCAGGTAGGACACCAGATTTTTTACTAGCTTGAAAGATTCTGACATCACTATGCACAGATATCTCCTAATTTGTTTATATAATGAATTCCACTTCACATCTGGCTCTAGAAGAGTGGACTAAACAAACAAAGATGTTGAAGGTTCAGGAACATGTGGCTGGAAATTTTCCCAAGACCTTGGTCTGACTGTCTTGTGGCCTAGCCATTGTGATAACAAAAGCTGAAGACGCTCCAACCATTTTAAAATAGCTAGGGATAGAATCTATTCTGACTTAAGCCCTATGTAATACAATGAGCTTTTTAATGGTTATGATTCTGCAAGTATGAATCATCATAGCGTAATTCTTATAAATGAGATGAATATTGCATGCATTTTGTGTGTATTCTTTTGTGTAGGTAACATTTCTTTCTTTTTCTAGATCTTCCAATAAACAGAAGCATGCTTGCCCACCTGGAGGGAATATGAGCTGAAGACTCCCACTAGCCTCTAGGCTACCACTAGTGCACCCTCAGTTGACAGAAAAGGCAGTAGGAAATTAAGGGTGATTAAACAACTCTGAAACGTTTTTGGGAAGTTAATCACAAGTATAAGTCACAGAATGATAACAGTGAAAGTGCATCCCAGTGTCCTGAGGGAACTGGCTGATGTAGTTGCCAATCCCCTCCTCATGTTACTCAAAATGACATGGCAGTCAGCTGAAGCCCCAGATGACCAGAAAAAGGGAAGCCTTGCACCTGGTTTTAAAATGTAGAAAGATGGACCATGGGAACTATTGACCTGTAATCCTCTGTGCCTGGGAAGATTACAGAACAAATCCTCCTAGAAGCAATGCTGAGGAACCCTGAGGATACGAAGGTGATTCAAGACAGCCAGCACAGCTTCACCAAGGGCAAGTCCCGCCTGACCAACGAGCGGAGTGACTACAGCAGAGGACAAGGGAAGGGCTACAGCTGTCATTAGTCTGGGCTTCTGTAAAGCCTTTGACACAGCTCCCACAAAGCCCTGCTCTCTAAACTGGAGAGAGATTGATTTGATGGTGCACTGTTCAGTAGATTCCATTCTTTGCAGGAGAGGTCCTCCATCCCTCTGACCATTTTTGATTTGGGCAACCAGCTCTAGGTAACCCAATTAGAACCATGATCTCCAGGCATCTTCTGCAACATCAAAGTTATTGAACTTAGTCTTTCAGCATGAATATGAACAAGCATTTTTAACATTACAGCTTTTGCAAGTTTTCTTCTCTTAATCAATATTATTTATAATTTTATTTCTCTGTAATCCTTTTACCCCCACTAACCAGTCTGAATTACTAGCAGTTGGTCTTTATCACTGCAGTGAATCAGAGCACACTGCCCTATAAGGAAAGAGGTAAAAGTAAGTGAAAGAAGCCACTTCTTGCTATCTTCAAGTACAGAAAAGAAAATGCAGAATGCCAAAGCTAGGGAACATATGAATGGAATTTTTCAGCTGACATAAGAACAGAGCTAGTGCGATGAAAAATTAATTTCTAATGACTTGTCAGAAACACTGCAGAAATTCCTTTCTTTTGTTATCATTCCATCCCACGGCTACTATGTGAAAAAGAGGAATGTAAGCTATTGTCTTTTTCTGAAAGTGATTACAGAAGGACAGTTATGTAGCAGTGGCTGGGGTGAAAAATGTAGAATGTCACAGAATGGCAGAGAAATTAGGAAATCTGTAGTAATGCCTGAAAGTACTCTAATATCATTCATATAGAAATATGCTAGTGGGCAAGATAATGCTAGGGCATTAGGCTAATAAGATGTTCAAAATATTGCAAATAGTTATCTTGAGAATTTAGTCCGAATCACATTAATTTGCACTTGCAAACTGTATTGCCTGGTTAATTTTTCTAGATTACTTTCTGATCAATATTTTACAGTAACTGAAAATTCTCTGATATCATAAAACATTGACTGATAAATTTGAGCATGAGAAGTCCCTGAAGATAGATTTCAAGTGACAGCCAAAATCTGTAGTCCTGGTTTGTTGTGGTTTTTTTACTAATTCACATTCAGAAATCTGTAATGTATGGAACTTGAGATGTCTAAAATGTCACATATGCATATTCACTAAACTGTTTTCAAAATGTCTAACTTTGATATTTGGTCACTGATATTAAGGAAACCTCACTACAGGCACTGGGAGCTGCTGTTAGGTCCTCCTGAAGCTGTCTCTGCTCCAAGCAGAACAAGTCCAGCTCTTCAGCCTCTCCTCACAGTGCAAGTGCTCCAGTTCCACCATCTTGGTGGCCTACCTGGAATTTGATCCAAATGGGGGGGTCAGATTTTTGATTAAATGTACAACCTCCTTTTTTATTATATTTCTTTGTAATGGAAAATAATTAGACATTGATTTCTATGCCACATCACTTTATAGTTGAAAACATGCACTCTGCTATATACCACCAGGAATTTTCTTAAACCTACCTTTAGTAATCTCTCACCAGTTATCCAAAGCTTAGTTTTAAACTTACCACTGGCTTTTAGTACTTTCTATAAAACTATATGCATCAGTGTCCTAGTTTATGCCCCTTTTATACTCAAGAGCTTTTGCAATGGAGTTGAGAAACTGCTTTGTAAAAACGCCAGCTGTATAAACAACATGAATGTGGTTGGCAAGCAAAACCCATGGCTTTAAACATTACACTTCCTTTCCTAAATGTTTTTTAAATGTATGGTTTTAGTCATAAAACTCCTTACAAATCAAAAATTTACAGTAAACTTTACTTCCATGCATTTCTGTGAAGGACAAGGATCTGTCTGTAGGATTTGTGATGCTGTCTCAGATAATGTCAGTGCAATTTTTAAATTCATTTGACATCATTCTGAATTATTTGTGTGCATATATGAGAGGCTCTGACATTGAAAAGGAATTTGTAGGTACTCAGGTGGAAATTCCAATAGATATTGGCCTGGGAAAATAAAAGGAATCAGGAATACAGTTCAATTAGACTGTACCTTTAACGACTGATGCCTCTGGAAAGAGTCAGGTAATACCTCATTCAGTACATATGAACCTAGATATGAATCTTATGAACAATGGACACAACTCTCATATTTTTCACTGATGTTGAAGAGAGTCTTTCTCTCTACCCTCGAAATTCACACCCAACCTGCCCTATTCCTCTGCTGCATTTCTTCTTACTACACCTAGAAAAACAAAGCCCTTCACAGGGTTAGGTACTACAGCCAGCATTGGTTTGACAAGTTTAGATCCAGTGGAGACAGCTATGGCTTGTTATTACTTAACAGGTATAGAAGATATAGTGCTTTTGAGAAGTGATCAACAGAAATCCAAATCAGAAATTATGGGTCTCCATTATCCATAGTAAATGTGTTAACATACATCAGAGAAAAGAGTTTGTGGAAGCAGGAAAAAGACTTGTGTGTTTCTGTTAGGCTCCTAGCCCATATTTTCAAAAATAATAAGTACTCTAAACCGAAATGTTTCAGAGAACATTACACTAATTTTTATTTCACACTCCTGAAGGAGCCGTTTGTCTCTCCTGAAGGTGTAGAATCCACAATTTTAAAGTTCAAAGTCCAAATTTAACATGCAAAATTCCTGTTTCTCCCAGGTAATTTATTCAAACTCTTGAGTCTCCAAAATTTTAGAAAGAAATGTTGAATTGCTTTATAGATAAATCATCAAATACAATTTTCTTCCTAATGCAGATTTTTATTACAAATACAATTAACTACAATTAATATTGTTTCTATGAACATTCATAGCAGAGGTCTTAAGTTTTAAAGCTAAAGTTGCAACAGCAAAATACTTAAACAGTAAACTGACAGGACAGAGAACATTCTTTGCCATGATGGAAGAGCTAAAATACAAATGCTTTAGGGACATAGTATATATATTTTGGGGCTGACATGAGAAATAAAATACATCAAAGCATACTAAGACCTAATAATGGATGTCAGAGATCCACAGTGCTACCAAGGTAGTCTTTAAATATGTTTTTGAGACTGTGTGCAATCTTAAATATCAGAATTTAAAAATAGGTATAAGATGATGGATGTGTAAAAAATAAATTAGAAAATTATGTTTTTAACTTTGAGTTAGTTTCCTGCGGTTTCATTTTCCCCTAGTTTTTATTATACTGTTGACCAGCTCCTTCCCTTGAGCAGTAAAATTGTGTTGGCTAGACACAAACACATAAACTCATTGTTTGCCTACAGTATTCTAGCAATAGAGATAACTAGATATTTTGTATTTGATCTGAGCAGTCACTTTATTTGGACAAAGAAAATTCAGATTCATGTACCTCTTTGAGGCATTTTCTCTCTTTCAGTTTGGCTGTGGGCATGAGGTGGGAGTCCCCGTTCCTCCCAGGTCAGATGCAGCTGTGAGCAGGGGTACTGTCCTGGAAGGGATGCATATTGCCCAGCTGCCTACCTGCTGCAAAGCTGCCACCTTGCACAGCAACACAACAAATCCCTGCAATGTGACAGCTCCTGGCTTCTTCAGGCATCAGCAGAAAATGGGTGAGAAGTTCAGCTGCAGAAGAGGTCACCTGAACTGAAATATCTCTCTGTGCACCAGCTGGGGCTCCGCTAGAGTCAGCAGAGCCCAGCCATGAGGGACTCAGCACAGTAGCCTGAAGAAAGGCATCTAATGCCAGCTGAGGTGCAGGGGGGAACCCAAGGCATCTGCATGAGACTGACAGATATAGCACAGGACTGATGAGAGCTCTCTGTCTTTCAAGCAACATTAGAAACCTGTCTGTGGGCAGCTGAAATAATCCCAAGGTGCCTACCTCAGTGTAGCAAGCTACAGTGCCGTCTAGGGTTTAGAGGGTGCATTGACTCCATTGAGTATAACAACACTTTGGACACAGCACCCAGGAGGGTGCCCAAATTTAGTTCAGCAGACAAAAAGGCAGTCCGTCTCTGGTGCCCTTTGCCTCTGCCCCACAGGCTCTGCAGGGTCTCATTCAAACAAGAGCCATTGCCTCTTGGGAACATGTTTATATGTTTCTTGCTCCTGGCACTGGACCATGTTGAACATCTCTGAGCACCCTAACCACATCTTTTTGCCAGCAAATGGCACAAGGATGATGCTGTTTAATATAAAAATGAGTCAGATTGCTGTAACATTCCCTGTCATCCCAGCTCAGCTGTCTTGGCCCCGCTTCTTGCAACAGCTCCCAGGGATAGAGTCTCACCTGGAGAGGCAGAGCCAGAGTATTTCCATGTGCTTGGAACTACTCTGAGACTCCATTTACCCATCTGCACAATGGGCCTCAGAATAACATCCTTTTTCCCAGAGGAAGCTGATCTAAATGTGATGGCACAGCCCCAGGCACTGGAAATGTTTCACTTGAAATACAACTGCCTTGTGGTAAGAAACATTAACAAATGGGACCATTGACTTTTGCTTGTTTTTCTTAAGTGAAGTGTCTACTGTTTAAGGGTCACTGATCATTCACCACATTCACTATATACTGTTATTTTGGGCACCAAACACAGACTGTAAATTGAAACAGGACACCTTTCAATTTTTTGTGTTAGCAAAAGGTATGTTGAAATCACATGGTTGGCACAATTCTTGTTTTCAAATAAATAGTACCTAAATCCTGCTTTAAGGCACTTCGTTTCTTCTCAACACATCTTCCATTCCCCATTTTCCATTTCTCCTTTGGGGGGGAAGACCATCATGATTATTCCGGTTTCTGCTATGCCTGTGTAAATTACCATCAGTCCAGCTAACTTTACCCACACCCACAAGATGACAGAACTGCAGAAATTTTGCAGTGCTTGTTGAAATCTTACTATTCAGCAGTTTTGTGGGTTTCAGAGCTTTTAAAATAAAACATTCCAGGCTTGCTTGGTTGCACTGGGGTCAGCACAAGGTCTATAAACCACTGCTGACTGTTTTTACCTTCATTTACACCTCTCTTTATAGTTTTAAATCCATTTTCTGACTCAGACAGTGGCATCACCTGATCCATAGATTTTACATCTTACAATGCCCAACACTGGCTGGCTTTGACATTATCATTTACTATTGCCAATTTTAAAAACTTCCTTTGTTTGAGGTTTTAAAGAGTCACTATATATAAAGGTAATAGCAACTTCAGAGGTCTCTACTTAGTTCCCAGCTCAGTCAAGAGTTTATCTCCCCTTAAAAAAAAAAGTCATACCCTGCATCTGTGACAGTGTTTCAGAAATAGGGGGAATAAAGCTCATTTTCTTTGAGCCTTTAATTTGCCTGCTTGTATGGCCTTTCACCAGTTTCTTCACTTTTTCTATAGAAGACAAAAATCCATGCCTTCTGGCCACTGATGTAGTGTAAACAGCAACAAAATGTCTAAGAAAACATATTGGATTCTGTATATTTACATGGCCAGGACTCGCAAAGGATTTAACTGAATGTTCAGAAAACACGATGCAGCCATAATACACTCTCACATGGCTCATTGCACACAGTCTTTCAGAAACCAGTTTCAGGTTTAACATTTCGATTTACTCCCTGTGACAAAACAGCTACAGACTCCCTGCTTCTTTTTTCTCTTTTTAGGTTTTTCTACTCACATGTAGAACCTGTTGACTACAGTGGACTATCTCTTCACTTGTTCATTTCATTTCATTGCATTGGATTGTCCTACAGTAGCAAAGATCCAGCTTTATTCTTCTCTTCTTACACAGAGAAGATGTTTTCAGAAAAGCTGCCTGTTCTAGTTTTTCCTGTAATTACTTCATCCAATTTTTAAAATATTCCTTGGAAATGCCTCAGGACAGCTCTCTGAAGGTACCAGAAGCAAAGTTTTTGAAAGAGATTTCATAGTGAACTTCAAAGGATTTCAGAGCATTTGTGA
>WEKY01031534.1:229-68549 GCA_013390045.1 Picathartes gymnocephalus
TGCGGGTGTGTGTGTCTGTAAGGGGGTCGGGGCCGCCGCCGCCACCGCGCCGGGGAAGGGCGGGGGCGGACTCGAAAAGTTCCTACCGCGGCGGCGGGAGCGGCTGCCGAGCCCGGCACGGGCCGTGCCCCGGGGGAACGCCCGCGGGCCCCCACGGGGGGAAAGCGCCGCGGAGGCTGCTCCGCCCTGGGTGTCCCGGGGTGGGGGTGACGGGCCGAGGCCACATCATCTCCGGAGATGGTGCCGGCGGGGGCGGGTCGCGCAGCGGGGATTTAAACCTGGGAGGGACGGGCGCGACGGGACGGGCGGCTGCCAGCGGCGGCCCGGACGGGGCTGCGTGACCCGCGGCAGGCAGGACGCGACCCGCCGGTCCCGCCAGGGATCCGTGGCAGAGAGCTGCCGTCCCTCCCGGCGGGAACGGCCCCCGCAGCGGTAAGAACTGCGAGTGGAGCCGCTTGGAGCGGGGCTCGACGTCCGCGTCTCGCCTGGCAGCGGGACGGAGGGGCGGGTTAAAGGCCAGGTGTTGAGAAGCTTGCCCGAGAGCCGCTTGGTTTGGGGGCAGCGGGAACGGGAGGGACAGCGCTTCTAGGCGAGCGCAGGCTGCGAACTGGGCAGCAGGGCAGAGGGGCTCCCTTCGTAGCCCCTGTGCCTCTCTGCTTTTTGAGGTGTAGGGTTTTCTTTGCATAAATCAAAATGCAGAATTGTAGACCGTATGTAAATTTCAACATACACTTATTTGATTTGATGTTCGGAAGAACTCTATCCTCAGTACAAAGTGAGCAGCTTCTATGGCTTTCCTTTCAGAGAACATTCCATTCTTTCCTACCGAGTAGCAAAAATAAACTTCTTCAAAGGCTTGTATGCAAATACATATGGTATCAAAAGGCTTTGTCAATGCAAATGCATCGTGATTTTGGCAAATATAATTAACGTTCTAATTAGGTAGTTGTAGGTGAGCTTTCACAGGGTGTTTTCACTGAATAAATTAAACTTTCTTAGTAGACTCATTAATTCTTTCACATAATAAGGCTTTTCTGTTCACTATTACGTTTGTTAGGTGTTGTTTTTTGTAATTCAAATCTACCCCTAAGGCTTCATATTTGGTGTCTCTGGTATCTGTGAGAGGTGAGGGAGAGGAAAGCAGTATGTAGAAAACAAGAACACGTCATCTTCAAGCAAACTTGAAGGCACGGTTAAGCTGCTTTCTTGAGAAGGTGCTTAATTGTTACTGTTGCTGTCCTTACTCTTCCTATTTATTACTTTCATCTGTATCGTGTTTATCGTGTTCTTTTAAGGGAGAAGTTACTTTTCAGTTGTCCTTACTAATGTATAACAAGGCTTGTCTGTTTGAAGACAAGAGTTTCTAGATACCTGTGCTGAAAATCCAAAAGGTATCAATTTGTTCTCTCTTCCAGAGTCCCTGTTAGGAATTTTTATCACAGTACCAAGAGCTTAATTTCCTTCCAGTACTGTACTTTGTGTACCTCTCTTTCCTTATCTACCTTTCGGAATGCAATGACAGTGGGGTGTTGAGCTATTACACTGGTAAGTACCAGGAGTGCATAGGGTATTAAATGGACTGTTTTAGCAATTCTCAACTTTATTTCTGGGAAGGACAGCTTGTACTGTGTGCAGTAAGATGTGACATTTCTCTTCTGAAATTTCATTGCAAGAGTAATGCACTTTCTGAGATTTTTTTTTTTTTTTACATAAGGGAAGGAAAAAATATGTGAGCTTACTGATTTTGGTATCCTGTATTGATCAATGCTCCTTAAAAGCTGTTAGCAGTATGTAGTATCTATGTATTTGGACCACGTTTGCATTCATGGAAAACTTTTCCTGTGGGAGAAGTTGCATGGGAAATCTAGAAATTATTCTTTTCAAACATTTCAGCTGCTTATGAAATACTTGAAATATTGATCAGGTAGCATAGCATCTTGTAGCAAGTATCTCAAGCCCATGCTTATGAAATTATTTATTTTCAAAGCAGACATGCTTTTTGTTGTAGCAGATTTGCTTTTTTAATCAGAGGTGTATTAAATGATTTAATTTTTTTCCAAAGGAACCGATGCTCAATCGTATGCTCTGCATATCTTCCTATAGTTAGCGTTTGTGCAAGTTGTTCTTCAGTTTTCTTGAATAACAGTATTAAAATGATATCATGAGTACATGCTGCTGCACAGAGTTTGAGTTTTTATCTTGTATTTTTTTTTGACATTTTTATGCATTTAATGAATTTCTTTCCCTAGCCACCAGCTTCTCAATATAGATGTACAAAGCAGAGCTGTGTTTTATTGCTCCCTCCCTCTACCCTTTTTGTTTTTTCCCTCTTAAGTGCTAAGTGCTTTGGTCTGCTAAACTGTCATTAATTAGAAGTTGTGATAACATATTGGTCAGTGCTAGATCTGATTTTTCTAGTGTATCATACAGTGGGAAAGCAGTTAAGTTTAACTTACAAGTATGAAACGCTTCTAAGGTAACACATTTGAGTAAAAGGAGTTGGTATCCTGCTGTGTAAAGGTACTGTGCTTATGACATTGGTATGTGACTTGCTGCATTTCATGTGAAATAAGAACTTTATCTTTTCCCCTACAGGCAGAATACAACGTTTCAAAATGCTGGAGATTATCTGGGTGATGCTAGAGATTACATTTAATGTGATCGTGTCTTCAGACATTCTGCTTCTCCATTTCATGAGCTAAAATATTTTATAAAAATGAAGTCAGATATGTTCATTGATCTTCAAGTTCACTGTGTCCTGTGAATTCAGAGAAGACTTTCTGAAGGAGGAATAGATTCATCACATACGTGGACTTCTGTTGTTGCTCAAGGATACAGTTTTTTTTTGTTGTAAAAGGCTATCTGCATGAAGATGAGTCTTCATTTAAGATATGATCTGTGTAATTAGGTGAATGAGGATACTTTTAATGAATTATCAACATCTATTTCCATCTGTTTCTCCAGCTTTTGTTTTTTAATAAAAATGAAGGACAAGTATAAAGCGGCAGAGCTGATGTGTTCCTGTGAGGCCTTTATGTAAGCCTTCGTGTCTGGATGTGGTGCTAAAGGACAGGCAATCTGCTTTTGATCAGCTGATTGTAACTGCAGAAAGAGAACCTTTAAAGTAACTTGCAGCTGTAATTATTTTACTCTTTGGCTTGCACCGAATGAAAGGGAAATTTAAGTTTTACTGGTCAGGAGCATTTTACTGAACTAAGAAAGGGAAACTTACATTATCCTTGTTTTCATTTCACACCAAGAACTGATAACGTATTTTTCTTAGAATTTGACTACTAGGGAGATCTTGGCAGAGTAAAGCAAGTCAGATGTCAGCAAACGACTCTTCTCCCCCATCCTTACAGAAGTTTTCCCCACCTACGTGTCATGCTGCTGCACCACAGACCCCAACTTTGTCTTCAAGTCCCCAGTCGGGGCTCTCCAGTCGACTCTCCAATGGCAGTTTCAGTACCCAGAGCCTCACCAACTCCCGAGGCTCTGTGCATGGGATCTCCTTCCTCCTGCAGATTGGTCTCACTCGAGAGACTGTCACCATTGAAGCTCAGGACCTGTCCCTCTCTGCTGTTAAAGACCTTGTGTGCTCAATTGTTTACCAGAAGGTATGGTATGATGCTACCATGTTCTGCTGATGGCAACAGTTGTTTGCTAACAGGCTGAGATATGCCAAGAGTTTGGTACAGTGACAAAGATCTATGTTAGGTATTTGCAGTTAGGCACAAAGAAATTTTGGTAAGTCTCAAGGGAGAAACTTTTAATTCAAAAGGACTAACACTTACTTTCTCGCTTGTGAAATCTAGTAAAAGAAGATGTAGTTCTAAATTTTCTGCAAGAATGATTTTTCACAGTATGGACAGTTTTTTCCTTTCAGCAATTGTCAGTGATACCTTAGGTTTTTACTAGCTTATGCTTACTACTGTTGAGGAATATTCTTGGATCTGTATAGCCAACCATAGTGAAAGGACCAGTTGTGGCTACAGACATGTGTTGCAGGGCCACAGACTTGATACTAGCTTTTCATTTTGTTTCTAGTTAATAATTAAAAATCCCACCAATCAGCTAATAATGTCCTAGTATTGTTTTTCTGTATTCTGAATGCATGTGTTACTCTTATATATCAACATAATTTCTGTTAGGAGAGAGTTGACCAAGAAATAAAAGAACATTACCGTATTTGTCCGTTGTGTCTTGGCTACCCTGTTGCAAATTCTGTCTCTCTAGGAAGGATCCTCTGGTTTTGCATCCATATTTTATCTTTAGGTTAGGAAGGTTAGATCCCAGGAAATAGCCTGAAAAGAAGTCAACAGTATTTCATAAAATAAGAAATAATTGTTATTTTCCATCAAGGTCAGGTGTGGGTGAGAGGGAGGGAATTATCTCCATGTCTTTCCTTGTTGTGATAATTGTGATATTTATTGTTGGTTAGTTTTATTATATAATTCTTTTTCACCTAATAGCCTGAAAAAAACATAAGCACGTTATATGTATTTGCATATGCTTGTGTATCTTTATTTCCCATGTCATAACTTACCGCGTCTTTCATATTTTTACAAACTGGTTGTCAAACAAGCCAATTTCATAATAACTTCCAAAATGTAATTCAGCATGTTAGTTCCTTTCTGAAGAGATGAGTTATTTGGGTCAACTTCTTTTTTTCATGTACCATGCATGTTAGGTGTACCTTTATGCAGCCATTTTAGGAACTGCTTTTTCTTTCTATATCAGCTCCTTCTCTTTACATCTACATATTTCCTGTCTTCTGTCTTAAAGAAAGATGAAAACAAGTACATTCACACTTTTCTTTTTCCTTTCTGTTTTTTTGACAGGCTCAGCTAAAAGTTTAACTTGAGGTCTTGTTACAGCTCAAACATCTTACACGCTGAGCCTAACTTACTGGAAAACTGATGAGGATTTAATGATCTGTTTTCCTTTTGGTCTGGCTTTGCTGCAGTTTTTGCTCTCCTGCAGCTGATGCTACCAGAAAGTGACTGCTCAGTGAAAACATGTTTGCAGGCAACAAACTGATCAGGAAACAAGCTCATGTGTGGTGGATTCGTCTTTCATAAGTAGTTTTGCAGGTAGCGCATGAGTGGCAATATTCTCCCTGTACTCTCTATTTGACAGCAATATGTCCTGCCTTGACTTTTTTTCTCTTAGATCTGGTGACTGTGGCAAGACTGTTAAATATTCTAGGATTAGTATATACCTAATATGAAAATTGCAAACTGCATTCTTGTCGGTAGTCATGCAAATAGTTACTTGGTTTTTCCAGTTAAAAGCTTTGAAGCTGCTGTGTATGCTGTTGAGATTCAATAATAATTGATAGCTTTTCTTCTTATTTGCGTGTTATCTTTACTAGAGTTAAATGGACATTTGCTTACTTCAAAGTCACATTTCAGGCTTGTATTCCTCTACGTAATCTGGAGCAAAATAAAACTTTAAGGAGTCCTTCTTCACTTACTTGGGAGCTTGAACCAGCTGCCTAGCTGTATTTGATACTACAATTACAGTATCAAAAATGTTGGTTAGGACTCTGCTTTTCTGTGTTTCCTGCTTCAGACAGTGGTGTTCAATGTAGCTTGTTCAGGTTTTGCAGAAGGGTAATTAGAAGCAGCATGAGCAGAACTGAAACTAAAGAGGCATGTGTCTGCAAGGAGAGCGAGATGAGTAATGCAAATATTTGGTGTGTCTCTTAGCTCTATTACAGATGTTCTAAACATCAGGCGATGTTTTTTCTTTTTAAGTGTTTTTCTTCAAATTATTTCAACTTTAAGTTTGTGGGGCACTGTGTTAGGGTTATTGTGTACTGGAATGCTTAATAGAAGTCCTCAGAAAACCCAAACTTTAGACTTTGCAAAGATCCTTCAAAAAAATTCTTGGTTATTGTCTCTAGTACATTCATTGTCTTCTCTGTTAATTCCTTATCTAGGTTGCTGTGTATTAAAGTATTAGACATACAGTTCTTAGGGGCAATCTGAAGAGGAGCCTAAGCTGGACACATATGGCTGCTGGAACAGAGGGACAGTGTTTAGAAGCAGAAAAACTTGTAGCAGGTAGATGGTGTGTTTCCTTGCACAGTGATCAGATATTAGAGAGGCAAGTTCTTAATCCTGTTCTGTGTTGGAATACTGTTTCCTAATTCCTCACATGAAGTAGAACAAAGGGATTACTGTCTTAAAACTAGAAACTCACATGTGGTGATGTTCCACTGCCTGCAAACTGAGAATTATGTAGGACAGCATGCTATAAAGGCTGTATTCTAGCTTACCTAATTTTATTTTGGTTAGAGCTAGAAATGAAAAACATTTGATTACTGTAGTATCACTTGTGCTATTACTTGTGTAGTATCAGTACCTGCAAGATTTGTCATAGTTTTTTCAATTAACTTATGAATCTTTACTTTCATGTTTCTGCAACTTCTCTATCTTTTTTGGTCCATAGACCTGTCTTTCATCGTTTTCACTTTCAGTCATACTCTGCATTCTCCTTCTCTGTATATATTTCCTCTGATGGCTTTGTTACCTTTTGCTCTGAAATAGACCAATTGCTTCCCTACCTTAGAATGTTTGCCTGAAATTCTCATAATCCTTTAACCGCTGCATTCTTTTTGATTGTATTTACCCGTGCAATCTGTTTCTTACTCTTCCTGCCTAGTTTTTCTAGAATAGCTTTTTTGACTGAACCCACCCAAAGTCACTATTTAGCAAAATCAAAGGAGTGTTTCTTATGTCTTCCTGATTAGATTCTGCTTCTGTATTTTCACTGCATTACAAGGATCATATTGCAATCCATCCATACTACAAATGTATCTCTACAACTCTTGCAGTAACAACTTGAGTGTAATAAATAAGTAACAGTACTGCAACCAGTGTTCTGGATTTTTCTCCAGGTTAAGCTTGTAATGGTTCATGGTGTTTATTTTTGAAAGGCTCTAAAATGAACGCAGATCATCTCTTCTGTTCAGATGTGCTCAAATCTATTTTCCTCCTACTGCTCTGTCTTCTTGACTTGTCAGCTGTTTTCTTCACATGAGCTAAGTAATGCAGAGACTTAGCAAGAGTTGAGGCATGAGAAGCAAACATGCTTGTGAGAAGGTGGGAGCCGGGGAGATACTGGGGGTACAGAGGTGTTATATGTGGGGCAGATTAGCATTTCCAGCACGGTAATACGTTTGTGTGCTGGAAAACCTAGCCAAGCAGTAGTCCAAGTGTGTCTGTATTGAGGCATCTGGTGAGGGAAGGATCTCCTGCAACATGTTTGAAGCTAATTGTCTGTGTGATAATGTGATTTGGCACATGTTTCTAAAGCGTGGGAGTGAATAGCTGGGTAGGGATGCAGGATAACAGAATGGATGATTTCACTGAACGAAGAGACTTTCCAATGGTGTTTTGGACCATTAGACTTTGGAATTAACTTTCAGTGGTTTGAGGCATTTGTTTTGAGTTATGATGGGTCATGAGATATTGGACCTTGAAACAATATCCGCCTACACTTTTCCCTAGTGTGAATTTTTGGCAACTGGTCCAGAACTTTGTAAAGTAACTCCTGGAACTTGAAGTAAAGGGATTTTTTGGTTACTGCCAAGATAGAAAGAAACCTCCGTTGTGTTTCACTCAGCAGTACTGGCTCCTGTGTGTTGGTTGAGTTCTTCTGGATAAAAAAGACTATGTAATGCACTCTCAATTAAAGCTAGATATGCTGTAATACAGTATGAGCATGCTAGATAACACCAATGATTTTTCCTCAGTGTAACTGTAATAATACACTAGTTGTGTTACTTGTGCTAGTAACACCCAAGTATTAAGAATTGCATATATTCTTGATGTAAGTTGATGATATTGGTGTACCAGAGATTAATTTTGGCACAGTCTAGTGCACACGTAGACTTCCCACAAGTGATTTCCTGTTGCTAGATGCTCTTTTGCTTGGAACTGTTAAGACTGGGAACAGTCATCTTTTTGATTTTAGGAAACTTAGTAATACTGGGATTAACAGTTTATATATTCTGAGTAACTGTGCAGATACTTTAGGCTTTTATGCAGGAAAGTAATAGTTGTATAATCCCATAAGATAAAACAGGCTTTAAAAAATTCTGCTTTGAGTTTTGTTTTCAAGTTTACATTATGAGCTCTTAACACTTCAAAGGAACTGGATAATGTTCTTCCTTAACAGCTTCATGTAACTGAGCATAAGGAAAGCTATAAAAGCTGTACTTTGCTGCAGTACAAGAGAGAAGAATTTGGTAGTGTACAACTTGAACATAGTTCAACAATTGAACATAGTTTAAGCTTTGCGTAAAAATTCTGTGAAAAGATACCACTTGAAATAAAACCCCTGTTAATCGATGAGGTTATTCTTGGCCAGCAGTCTGCACATAGCCTTCTGGCCAAGGTGCTAGCAAGGAATGCTGTATTCCCGAGTGGACTGGGGAGCGGAAGAGAGAGCAGGGCGCCGCATGCCTGTGAGGAGCCAAGCTGCTTGGTTGGAGCCGATTGCTCCCTGCATCGAGGCCCGGCCAATTGCCTTAGACAGGGCTCTGGTGGGCCACCTGCAGCTCATCAGTGCCGGCCGTGGGGAGGGCAGCCAGCCAGCCCTTCCATGGCTTTGGTGCACAGGGCTGGAGTGGGGGCAGAGGAGAGGAATCTGAGCTGGAGTGTATGGAAAGGCATCTTCCTGGTAGGGTCTGTTCTTTTGTAACTGGCAGCCTTTTTTTTGGGTGGGAGATGGGGGGAAGTGTGCAAGGAAAGAGCAGGATTTGTTATCTAACTTGAGAAGTTTTATTAGGGATGACTGAATCTGGAGGCTGCTGCAGCTCTGTCCCTAGTGCAGCCACGGACAGCAAGACTGACCACGTATTCCTGCTAGGCATTAGCATTTGGATACAGGTGTGCAACACATACATGTGTACACACAGATCCAAACAGATCAACAATGTGTCTGTGAGCACTCATATGAACACAAACAGCACCAGCAGTCCCATACTGTATCCTTCTCTGGTGGTTCAGGATGGAGGTCTGGTAGTGGAGAAAAAACCATACAGACGTACCAACTCACCCATTATTAAAAAAAACCAGCAACAACAGCAACAGTGGATGTCTCCAGCAGCTGGCCTCAAGCACTCTCTGCCCAGTAGCAGCTGCTGGGTCTTGGTCTTTCCAGTTGCTGATGCCTGGATGTTCAAGCTCTTGATTTCAGTTACTCTGCCCTCTTCAGTCACTGACATTACAGGGTTCTCTTGCTCTGATTGCTGGTACTCAGATACCCCCATACACGCACGTGGGCTCAGAATGAGAGAAAATAATTCAGGAAAATAGCTAGAAATTGAATTTAATGAAAATAGAGGATGGATGGTGCTGATGATGCACAGGGCATGATCAGACAATTGGTCTGACCAACCCCTGTTTACAGGTGACCGACCAGCCTCTTTTATCTTCTTATCCCTTGATTTTTTCCCACATTTATTCCTCCCTAAATCACTTCTTTCCATGCCTTTGTTTCCTTCCATAAGCATTCCTTAGGTAATGTACAATCCTAATTTCTCAGCATTTTATAATCTGTACCATACCATTGGACAGAAACCCTTCTCAGCCCAAAAGGTGTTGACTTACCTGATTGGTATATGTGTGGGAACTGGGTCTAAGGATGTCCTGGGAGAGCCAGTATATCCTTTCACTGGAGTTCTTAATTTGGGTTCCCGCCTGCCTTTCTTTCTCTGTGCTCACCTGGCTTGTGGAGATGGGCCTTTGGTGGCCTGACGGCTCCTGTGAAGGGCCTGGGAGGACCTGGGCAGGGTGATGTGTGGGCTGCCTCCAACTGCGTTTTGCCTCTGTGCTGCTTTGTGGATGTGCAGACAAGTACCTCACAGGCAGGACAGGTAAAGGAGCTACTGCCTGTCCCTCTTATGGAGTCAGGAAAACCTACTAGCAACTGAAGCTCTCCATACCAATGAATAGGCTATCTCTCTTCTTATGCTTTTAGCTTTTGGAATTACTGTTTTCAGAAATGGAGATCAGGTATGTTCAATACCTAGAAAAATGTGTCCTGGTGAAGTCTTGTCACGTACTGTAAAAACTGTGTGCAGAGTCTCTGTTTAGTGAGAGAATTCTTGTACTCCATATTGATTATTCCCTTGTTAGTCGTGAGCTTGTGATGCTGCATCTTGGTCTAGAAGCCACTGATAAAGCTTAAGTTTGCAAATAGAAGAATTACCTGTTAAGGAGGTGAGAAGCATTCATGATACGCAGCTTAAAAGGTCAATTTAATTAATGGAGAACAAAATGAGGGTGTTGATGTCAACAGTTCTAACAATCTATAATAGATAATTTTGCTTTTTTTCTACAGTATTTCTACTCTGTAGAAATTAATTTTGCCTTTGTCTGGAATTTATTTGAAAACCAAAATCTTAATTATAGGTGTTATAATGTTATTTACAAACTTTGGAATTAATGTTGATGCTGCTTTCTAAGGAATGTAATGTCTCATATTTTTAATGATTACACTTGCTGTCACAAAGAGGACTTGAGTGCTCATCTGTAACTTTGTCAGCCAATGCTTTTTAGTAATGAAAATTAATGTGGTATATTTAAAACATTTAAATAAATCCAATACTTGATAATGGGTAAATGGTGCATAGGCAGAATATATTTTGTCATACCAATTAAGATAAGTGCTGTTTGGCAGGTGATTATGTGACCTCTGGTTACTGAGATGGGGGATTATGTGTAGGGATATTCTGGCAGCTGCATGACAGGGTTATGGTCTTAAAGAGTGGAAAAAAAAATAAAAGAGAAAGACATACCTTTATCAAAAGAAGGAGACTCAAACCTGTGAAATATCTTAGAGGCTTCCTTAAAATCTGTGGTTCATAGGTGGTTCTGTGAACTTAAGACAAAGAGACAATTGTTCATGTGATTCCCCAAGTCATGAGTTGTACTGGCAGCTGAAATTAATATTGGTGTTCTTATAAGGTGTCACGTGTATCTGCAGGCAGATATATACTGTTGTAATATTGATTTTATACCCCTTTTGTTAGAATTAAGTTCTTCAGCAGTATAATGCAATTGACAGAAATTAACGGTGTATCAAGGAATAAAAGCTCACAGCACTTACTTTAATAATGTAAATATATCTTGTTTTCTTGTCAATCATGGCACAGTGGGATTTTGGGTTAGAGCTTAAAGTAAGTTTATGACATGGTTTCAGATATGAAATTCCCTTGGAAGAATTACTGGTGGCTGTATCTTTGTGTGTTCCGAATATAAAGTCAAGTCGTGTGCATACTTGCAGAGATACTGAGACACGTATTTGGGCAGCACAGCTAATTCTTAAGCTTTATATTTTCTTTCCTATTACAAGTTATCTTTGGGCAAAATGTAATTTTCAGAATATTCTTGGATATTTGCTATTTTATGTGGGAAACCTGAGAGTCAGTTGAGAGACAGAGGAAGCAGGTGGCTGCTTTGGCGTTAGCCCAGTAAATCAGTTTTTTGGTGCTGTGTCTGTATAAATTTGTCAGCTCTGTCTTGTGCCTTTGCAAGGGTTAAATTGCACAAATTCTGCCTCTCTTTGTGACAATCCAAGGTAGATAGCATGCTTTCTGGAGCATGGACTTATTCAGTATTATGTGTCATGTAAATATGTAGTGTGTACACACCAAAACAGGGAAGACCAACTTGATATTTCAGATGAAATTGCTGCTGTAGAGAGGACCTTATTTTTTCTCTGAATGGGAAGAGAGTGTGAAAACAATGTGCATGATGGATACCTTAATTATATTTCTGATTTGGTAGAACAAATCTTTGAAGATTTTCGTTAAGAACGAGTAATATACCACAAGCTTCATGCAATTTAGATACTGTGTAATGTGTAAGTTACTAACTTGTTACCTCACTAATTAAAAGTTTTTTCTGAGCTTTTCCGTATTTTTTCCCACATTCTTCCTGTTTTGTTCTGTGTGTGTGTTCCCACCTCAAGTTTGAATTCTGGTTAAAACCAAAAGGTCAAAGGAGCTGCATGAGTGCTGCTCATTCCTCTCCAGGGTATATTCCTGCTCTTTTCCCCCATGAACTGTTTACTTTTAAGCTTTTCATTTTCAGAAGTGTTCATTTCAATAAGTTTTCATTTTAAGAAGTTTTCCTCATACTTGACAATATTTTGAAGAGTAGGGAAAATACAGAATGAGAAAGCTTTTTTCAGTGATGTGTCATGGAAAAGTGGCATGCTATTTAGTGTATCTATTTCCTGTATTGATTTTCGGTATTATCTTCTGTCCTTGTGGGGATTTGAGTTTTTTCTTTTCACAGAATTACAGAAAATGGGTAACGTTGAAAGGGATCACTTAAAGGTCATAGAGTCCAGCTTGCCTGCTGAAGCAGCATTGTCTGGAGCATGTTACTCAGGATTTCTCATGTCTGTAGATCTAAATTAGTGTAGAGCAATGGCATGGAGCCTCTTAACTGGCTTGCTCCTCAAGAAAAGTGTGGCAGGTGCTGCTGTAGTGTCTTGAACTAAATACCTGCCTAACCAGAATACTCATTAAATAAGGGTTATAGGTGGTGGTATCCAAGTTAAAGGCCTGCATTGGCTTTTACTTGCAGACTGACTATGCAGGTCTGAGAGATCAAAATCCCAAAGAAAGAAAAACCTTAACACTTTCTTTTCAGCTTAAAAAAAATTAAAATTGGCAATTTTCAGAAAATGCTTTGTTTCCTCAAAAATAGGCAGATTAATTTTGTTACCATGAAACATTTACAACTCTTGATTTCTGTAGCTGTTACTAAGAACATTGATGTATAGGATTATCAAAGAGCTTGTATCAATTAGAGTTTGATTTCTGTTCCAGTTCCCAGAGTGTGGTTTCTTTGGCATGTATGACAAAATTCTCCTGTTCCGCCATGACCTGAACTCAGATAATATTTTGCAG
Organism: Picathartes gymnocephalus; assembly: GCA_013390045.1. Lineage (NCBI taxonomy): Eukaryota > Metazoa > Chordata > Aves > Passeriformes > Picathartidae > Picathartes > Picathartes gymnocephalus. The sequence continues at coordinate 13,167 of WEKY01031534.1, forward strand.
CGAATTACATCAGCAGAAGAGATACATGAGGGAGATCTTGTTGAGGTTGTACTCTCTGGTAGGTATTATTGTAACAGTGGAATAACTCTTTATTCAGTAGATTAAAAGAAAATAGGACTTTATGGAGCATTATTTTCATGCCTACCTTGAACTTTTTTACTTAAATCTCATATACTTTGGGGTAGAGGTTTCCAAGAAAATCCAAGTTTCACTGATGCTTCAGTGTTGTTATTTTTTTCGTTGTTCTGTTTTAATCTTCTTCAGGTTTATTTTTATAAATAAATATGTATTACTCAGATGGGAATTTATACGTATAATAATATCAGTTTTTAATTTTTATGATTGCTTAAGATGAAATACAGGTAGGATTCAGAATCTGTTCTTCCAACTGTTGTGGATTTTCTTTTGCTTGTATCTGTCTGTTTGTCCCATGGCTTTTGCTACTGCTGGCTTATGCTGTCATAAGACTTCATATAAATGTAGTTGCTGAATCATACCTATAAAAACAGACTCATAAGGGTTATTGTAGTTCTTATAAAGATTTCTTTAAACAATATAGTCTTTGGAGTGGTGTTTATTAACTGATAATGAGGACAAAATAACCCCAGCCCTGATTGTCATTGTATGTGTTTGATCAATACTTTGTCAAATTCAGTCAAAAGTCAGCTGCAGTTAAAACTACAAATAAAAGCTGGACTAGTATAGAGCAATTTTTGACGTCTTTGAGGATAAAGTGACAAACTGAGGCAACATTTTAGGAAGAGAGACCTCTTGACTGTCATGGGCTTAGATTTGTAAACTTGGTCAATAAGGCATGGATTTGATAGCTGTAAGGCTGAGTCCTTGGCTGCATTTCAGGGCATGTGTAAGATGTTCAGAAATTGATCAACTTAGTTTGAGCTTTTCATTGCTTCTGGTGAATAACATATTTGGAAAATTTGTTGTGTGTCTCTTGGCAATCTCTGACAGTTTTCTTACAGACAGACAGACCACCCTAAACTGAGGCATTTTAAAGACATGTAAATCTCTTTCAGTAGGATTTTTCAAATAAGAATCTGAATAGGAAGTGTTAGTACATATTTGATCAAAAAATAGTAGCCATCAGGGCGAGGTAATGTTGATATAAGATACCTGTTTTTTTTCCTCAAAGAAACAGGACAGAAATAATTTAAATATATCTATGCTTGTTTAAAGAAAAGAATATTCACAGTGTTATGTGGAAACTTTTTCCACAGTTCTGTTTTGATACACCGAGTTTAATCTAATAAGCTTTTACTGCAAAAGTCCTTTAGAAGATAAAAATCTATCTTGTAGAACTGTCTTTTTTGGAAGATTTTGTAGGTTGCAAAACAGCTTGAAAATTAAATTCCAAATGTTTACTGTTACTTTTAGCTTGTTGTACCTGCCTTCAACTTAGTGAGGTTTTCAACAGTGTGATTCATACTTTTGATTAGTTGGGGCCATTAGCCTACAGAGTTCAATGGATATTTTTCCTCAGTAAAAACATTTACTGAAAACTATGTAGTCTCCTAAGTGCATATTTAAATGGCATACAGTAAAATGCTGATTTCTAAACAGCTTGTTAGCATTCTTTAAATTAGCCAGTATTAAAACTTGTTCTTTCCATAAGTCCTTGTTGATCCTGTGACAAGAACCGTAACTTACTGCAATTTTTTAAAAGCTTTGGCTACAGTTGAAGATTTCCAGATTCGTCCTCACGCACTTTATGTGCATTCCTACAAGGCTCCTACTTTTTGTGACTACTGCGGAGAGATGCTTTGGGGTTTGGTACGACAAGGATTAAAATGTGAAGGTAAGTCTATGATATTTAGTGTATTTGTTTGTGTGTATATCTATATAAGACGAGGAAGAAATTGTATCATGTTTGGTATGTTAGCAAGTGATAAATGTAGTATTTTATAGTTGGAAGGGTTTGTACATTGGAAAACCCAAGTTCTGATCTTGGCATTAATGCAAACTCTGCGTGACCTTGGGCTAACAACTGAAGAAGTGTTGTTGTTTCCCACTTTGAAAAAAATAGCTAGCTTACAACCTTGTGTTCTTTGCACAAGGAACACATAGTTTGGAGAGACTCTCACAGGGGAATCCCTTTCCTTATGGCTTTCATCCAGCTGGCTGCGGAGCACTCTGCAGCCTGCTGTCAGGTAGTGACGTTGCCTTGTCACTGAATTCTTCTTGGTTCTTGTGCTCCAAAGTGAGGAAGTGATGAAAGCCTCCTGGTGGTGGGAGATCAGCTGCTTCCAAGTCTTAGACCTTGTTTCTAGAACAGGGCTTACTGGAGAAAAAGCTGTTTCTGTGAATCACATCAAGAATACTAAAATAAGAGAGTTTGACACAACAGCCTATTTCTGCCTTTAACACTTTCCTGGATCATCTTTTCAAAACTGCTTTATCAAAATGTTAGTATTGCTTTTGTTACTTTGACTGTTGGGAGGTTTTTTTGAATAAACAAACTACTCTTCCAGGTTGCGGGTTAAACTATCATAAGCGATGTGCCTTCAAGATTCCAAACAACTGCAGTGGCGTGAGAAAGAGGCGCTTGTCTAACGTGTCTTTACCAGGAGCAGGGCTTTCAGTTCCAAGACCAGCACAAGCTGAACACACATCTTCTGCCTCTGAAGAAGTATGTAATGTGGAAGGAGAAACAATTTCTGTTTTAAATTCTTTAACCTCTCGGGAGCTAGATAGTGTTTTAAGTGGCTCATGATGAATATGTGGGAGTCAAGCTTAACCATTATGATTGGTTTTAGTGAATTTTCAAATACAGTGATTTTTAGACTGTGATTCTTACTGCTTATTATTATTGTGAGAGATGAAACAGGAAATAAATTATAAGTTTTATATATAAGTTTGTTATTAGCCCTTCACTCATGTTTATATGAAATCTTGAGAACTTTGGCTTCAGAATGATAAAACATCTTGCCTTCTTAGTAATACAGGTTGATTCTGTAATTATTGTATCAGGATAGAATAGTTACTTGGCCAAATTGTAAGCTTTTATGCTGGGGAAGGGTGTTTCTGATCTGCTGTTAAGGTTTTCACAGAATTAATCCAAAAAACCCAAACCCTATCAGTGAAGGTGTAGGGGATGAAGGTCTTACAGTAAAGACAGACATCCATAATAGTTCCTTGTTATAATGGTTAGGATGATTGCTGAGAGGTTATCAATTACATAACAAATATCAATTATCAAGTATATCCCAACTATATTGGGATCATCAGACAGGGCATGCAGTGATTAGATCCATTTGTTTGTACCTTAGTCTTTTCTAATCATCTGTTGCTTTACACTATAACTATTCTTACCACAGTTTAAAATACTAATCATATAGTCTAGTTCAAGAACATAACTTTTTTTAGCTAGAAGCTATAGAAACCTAGTCTTGAGTAATGAAAAATATTTCTTTTGATGTTTATGACTACTGGTAAGATTTATTCAGTGAATATAGAATTGTAATAATTTATCACAGAATTTAACTTTCTGATTTCTATGTGCATGTTTAGTACTTTTTTTGATACTTCTTCATTTTACTCAATGCCTTTTCTCTTTTAATTGATGAAGTTTTTCTTTTAACTTCATTTAAAAGAATTTTTTTGAGGGATTAATTTTCAAAATAATTTTTGAATTTTCTAAATATTTTTGTCTAATTTAGTAAGCTATCCAGGCATGCCATACCGTGCTTTTAAAAAGGTTTGCCTACCTCCAGTGTTTTCTGTTTTACCCTCTATTGGGAGGTTTGTATGTGCTGTCTGAACCTTGTCAGGTTGCTGAAAAAATAAATGTCATGAATGAATTTCTAGCATTTTATCTTCTGTGGAAATAAAGATTCATATATAACTTGCTGCTCTCTGTAAGGCTTTTCCATCTGGTGTTTTCATGGTTTTGTTTTACAATACCAGAATGTCCTCTTAAAGCTTCTTGGCCAGTTTGCTTTCGTGTCTGGTCACTTTCTGAGCCAAAACCTCCCTTACAGCCTCACTGACTTTTTTTTTTTTTAATCTACCAGGACGCCCAAGTCCTTCCCAGTAGGGCTGACACCAATCCCCAGCCTGTGTTGATGTGGGGAGGTGGCCCAACGCAGGTGCAGCACCAGCACCTGGCCTTGTTGAACCACAAAAGTTTCATGTGGACCCACTTCTCAAGCTTATGCAGGTCCCTCTGGATGGCATCAGGTCCCGCCAGTGTGTCAGCTGCACCACTCAGCTGGGTGGCATCCACAAACTTGCTGAGGGTACACTTGCTCCCGCTGTCTGTCCTTGGTGAAGACATTTAATAGCACTGGTCCCACTATCAGCCCTGAGGGGACACCACTTGTCACTGATGTCTGTCAGGACACTGAGCCGTTGACCACTACTCTCTGGGTGTGACCATACAACCAATTCCTTATACTCCTAAAAGTCTGCCCATTGAATCCATCTCTCTACTTTGGAGTGAAGGATGCTATGGTGACTATGTCAAAGGCTTTACAGAATTCCAGATAAATGACATCTGTAGCCCTTTTTTTGTCCACTGATGGAGTCACTCCACCATGGAAGGCCACTGGCTGTCCTAAATCACCTCCCTATCCTTCATGTGCTTTAGCATAGCTTCTGGTAGGATCTCAGTGATCTTCCCAGGCACAGAGGGGAGGCTGAAAGGTCAGTAGTTCCCAGGGTTGTCCATGCTATCCTTTTTAAAAATAGGCGCAGTTTTTGCCTTTTTCCAGTTCACCTGACTGCTGTGACTTTTCAAAGCAGTCATGGCAGTAGAACTGTTCTGGTGCTAATTATGTATTCCTCCTTTATTCCAGCGTTGCTGCCCAGAACCAAGTAAGAGGATTCCCTCTTGGAGTGGCCGCCCCATCTGGATGGATAAGATGGTGCTTTGCAGAGTGAAGGTCCCACACACCTTTGCTGTTCACTCTTACACTCGTCCCACCATCTGCCAGTATTGCAAACGGCTGCTTAAGGGCCTTTTCCGCCAAGGAATGCAGTGTAAAGGTAAACATCTAATTTTCTGCTGTAGCAGTGTATTTCAGTCAAGGTCTTGTATTTAAAACTGATTGCAACTTTACTTCAAATAAGGCTGTGTAACTTTTGAAAAATTGTATAATTTTCAGAAGATCATAGCAGCCGTCATTTTCATCGTAGTAGGCTGTGTACCATACATTTTTCTGAAAAATGAGATTTAATTGTGTAGATTGAGAACACTTTAATTCTAGAAGAATAATTATGAATTAATAAAAATGGGAAATGCTTCCTTTTGTTCAATATCTGTATTTTAGACTGATCACTAAAGAATCTGTGAGTTTTCATTGTATTATTCTCGTACAGGATACTGGTTATTACCTTTTGGAGATATTCTGTACAGGTAGATGCCTGTGCTGAACTTGCATGGTTTTTATCCAGCATATGTTAACATGCATGGCTTCAGTTCTCAGGCTCTTCCATGTGGTTCCTAGGGCATAACTATTGTGATCTCCTTCTGGCTTTTTATTGCCAGTTAGTGCAGATTTGTCAGCTTTGCTACAGAAACAAAAGTCTAGTAATGAATCATAAACATTAATATGGAAAGGAGTTTCCATTTCTCTCATGTGAGTTTGTCAAACAGGAGTATCAAAGGTCAGCTTTTTGAGAGAGGTCACTTCATACATTTTCAGTTTGCTTTATTAGAGGAGAGAAAAAATTGTAAGCTTACAGCTGTGTTCACTTTTTTTTGGCTAGTACTAGTACTGCTGTCTCATATAAGTAAGGAAGTAGTTTTATCTTTCATTTCTGTTGTTATTTGCAATCTTTGTAGTCTGTTTGAAGTCTGCATCCTGAACTGGTTTTGATATTTTTTTCCAATCAGTGTGTTTCTTGGATACACAGGGTACAAAAATAATGAAGCCTGAAAAAGATGCCTTGCAATTTTAACCTACAGAGGTTACTGGCCATATACAATTGCTGTGACTATATCCAGCTGAACAAATAGGGCTACCACATCAGTTTCAGGGAATTGAATGACACAGGATAAAAATATTTTTGTATGCATAATGTAAGCATTTATGTATGGGAAACAAGCCTAGAGAAATGCTATGTATATGTGCAGTACAGGAGTAAGTGTCATAATAGGCCGCCATTTATGCAGTATGATCCTATACTTATTTTTAATTTATCAGGAATTGATATTAAGCAGTTCAGATATTTTCATACTGCCTTCTCCTACAGATTATTAAGGTTTCCCACCGACTTCCTTGTGCACATTCACAAAGCTTGGAGCCTTTTAATAGTTTTAGGTTTCTGAGTACCCACAAGAGCCCTGGATTTCTTGATTTAATTCAGGTTGGTGTTTGGGCTCTGAGGATGATGTTTGAAATGCTAAGGCTGTATTTGTGGTAATAAATTAAATGTGCCCACAGACATTCCCGGACACTGAGATCAGCTGGGACAGAATGACCCATGTTCATGAACAACTTTTCCTAGCATCCCAGTCTGGGTGGCTCTGTGCAGACTGCCTGTTGGAATCAATTTCATAGGATGCTCTGGTTTGTGAGCTAGACCTTGGAACTGTTTGGGATTGTGCTAATGCTGTGGGCCAAAAGCACGCTAGGGGATGTTTGTAGCTATGTACTAGACTAGAGAATTGCATTGCAGTATCCAAGAATGTTTCTGAATGTAGTTTAATTTATTAAGATAGACTCAGTCTTTCTTCCTGACAGGATTTGAAATGTCTCTGTTTCTTTCAGCCTTCTCTAAAGTAGTGAAGTAATTGTATTCCATAATATGGGCTGACGCCATGGCTGTAAAAAAGACCGTTCATGGGTCTCCTAGGATGCATCCTTTTAGGCATTCAGAAACTGAGCAGTATTGTATTCTGCTCCAGAATTTGGCTCCTCTGCTACAATAAATGGAGAGATAATGGTTTTTCTCTTGTCTGGTCTTAAAAGGAAAACACATTGAGCTTGCTTTGGATAGCAAAAAGAGGTTAAATTATCAATATGAAAACAGTTGTAGGGGCAGTAGGGAGTTTTGAAATTCATGGTGTTGATAGAGTTGAAAATCACAGGGATGCTACTAATAAAGGAAATTCCTGTTAATACTAGTAATGTTATATGCTGGACTTTGTTCAGTAGGCTGTGTCTGATACTTTGGGTGCAGAAATGGCACACATCCAGGTGAGATTCCATCTCCGTGTCAGGCCAAATCTGGACATAATGTTATTCTGCCTGGCCTGCGTCAGCAAGAAATGGACCTTGAGTAGTCAGGAAAATCTGTAACCTGAATGAGAGGGGAACTGAACTTTGGGATTTACTTGCTGTGATGTAGTTGTGTGATCAGAGAGGCCTCTAATGTCTACTGGTCTTAGTTGGCAGGTAGGGAAAAATGTTAAGAGATGAGACATATAAATCATATAGCAATGGAAAAAAGGATGTGGAACAAATGAAAGAATGGGAAAAATTACATCATGATGGAAAAAATAGCTGCAGAAAAAGCTGGAGAAGTAGAAAACCATTTTGTACTGGAAGGGGAAGTACTGACGTAATGAATAGTGGTGGGACAAATCAACATGTGACATCAGGACAACGTTGTTAATTTCCTGCTGGAGGTGACCTCATTGCTGCTATCTTCAGTGACATGCAAATGTATGAGTCTGAACAGAAGTTTGTGTTGGAAGTAGTGAATGATAAATGTTAGTGTCTGGGTGGGAGTGAGGTTCTGGTATCATGGGCTTATTTATCTGCTATTTTAGATTGCAGATTCAACTGTCACAAACGCTGTGCACCTAAAGTACCTCGAGACTGTCTTGGAGAGGTGATTTTCAATGGAGGTAAGATGGGAAACATGCTTTCAAATACTGAGAGTCTTTTGAGGCTGAATAAGATGCATTGGTATTTAGTTCCCTTATCTTTGAATATTTGGCATATTTTTATTTATCTTGCCAGTTTTTTCACTCAGGTTGGTGAAAATGAGAAAGATTCACTGTAAAACTTACACTCTCATGACTTAAGTTTTGTTTAGTCTTGAGAAGTTCACTATGCTTTGCTTGGGATTGCTCAATGGAAATGAAAAATCAAGAAGCCACCCCAGTGTACAAAAGTTGAAGACCTGTTGTGATCAGTCTGCTCATTGTTCACCATGAAATATAGACTTTAAAAAATTGATGTCTGAAGACATGTACCATTTTTTACGACTTCCTTATATCCATGATTTTTACTGGCCAGAGTTAGCCCAGGTGTTTGAGGTAAAAGAGAAAGGAGAAAAACCCCAAGCTAAACCAAAAGAAGAACTCCACTCCAATTTCTGGAAATCTCAATGAAGTAGGTCTGCTTTCTAAATAGACCTTACAGAAATAAAAGAGGAGTGTGCAGAACATTTTGTGGAAGGATGTTTATAAAATACTCTTACTTTTATAAGTTTTAGACCAATATTAAGCTGAAGAAATATGGGGTAGGTGAGCAGATAGGGATTAAAAACTGATTGAATGGGTGGGCCTAGAGAGTGATTATCAATGGCAAGTAATTAGTGATGTACCCCAGGGGCCAACAAAGGGTCCAGTCCTGTTCAACATCTTCATTAATGATCTTGGTGGGGCAGAGTGTACCCTCAGGAAGTTTGCATGTGACTGAGAGGACTGGCTGATACAACAGAGGGCTTGTGCTGCTATCCAGAGGGACTTAACAGACTGGAGAAATGAACTCTAGGGGTTGTTGGACCAGGTGACCTTTAAAAACCTCCTCCAACTTCAGCCATTCTGTGATTGTGTTGCCTTGTCACACATTTTTGAGTGAAACAAAATTGATGTCATGCATCAGTTCACATCAAACTGTGCGACTTGATTCAGAGGCTTGAGCAGCAGCTGTGTTAGACCATTGGGTCTGTTGCCATTGCACAATGTATCCTACCCATTCATGCCAGCCTTCTCCAGCTCCCAAGCTCCTTCCTGGATTTTGAGGTTGGTGGCTGTGAGCAGCAATGTGCAACATGATGTTGCTGCATCCTGGTTTTACCACCCTTGGGATGCTAAGGTGCTAAAGGCCACATGGTTTTGAAACTACGGTTTCATATAATTGTCCTGAGGACGTAAGGAGCAATTTATTTTTTGTTCTTTCTCCCACTCTTAATTGAGCTCACCCCAAGTAAAAAACAAACACACAAACAACCCACCCCAAACTAATAAACAAACAGTAAACCAACCATAAAAAGCCTACAGATGAAGATATTTTTATGTCTTATTTCTTAGTTTTCTACAGTACCAGCTTTTCAAAATGCTAAACTTCTGCCTGCAGAAAATCAGATGTGAATAAGAGCTGTTCTGCTTTTCTCTTTTCCTGCAATTCCACAGCCCCCCTTTTTTTTCTTACTTCTCTTGTTATGGACTACAAGAGCAGCGAGAGCAGAGTTGGGTTTCTGTTAATGGAGAATTTCATCTGCTCAGGAATAGTTCTCTGGGTCATCATGAGCCACCGAAAGGTTACTTTGTCCTGATTACTTGTGGAGCAGAATTACTAAATGAGATTTAGGTTTAGACTTTAAGCTTTTCCCTCTGTTTCTTTCAGTATGGTTCATGTTTTACTTGGGTCTCTCTTGCCTTGGCATTTAGCAAAACGAAATTAATAATGTTCATTAGCATACTCTGCATCTTATAGCAAAAATGTGAAGATTTTGTCTATTGTGATTGTAGTTTTATGTTTATTTCCATAAGTGTGAGCTGAAAAAAAAAAAGGTGGGTTTTGGAGGACTGTCTTTTTTTTTTTTCAGTTGTATGTTTGAAATAATGTCTGACTTGTGTTGTTTCCAGAACCTGCTAGCCCAGGCCAGGACTTGGATATGCCAATGGAAGTTGATAGCAGTGAAATGAACAGTGATGGTAGTCGAGTTCTAGATGATGCTGAAGAACCCTCTCCTCCAGAGGACAAAATCTTTTTTATGGATCCATCTGACCTCGATGCAGACAAAGATGAGGAAGCTGTCAAAACAATCAGGTAAGTCATAAGGTGGATTTCTTTGCTCAGGATGTACGTTACTCAATATTGTGAGCAAAACGTTTCCAATTAGCCCTGTTTTATTGCTGAAAGTGTATTTTACCTTTGTGTAGAGTTTCTTTTTTTTAGCTTGAAAATACTTTGTAAAGTTCTCCTGTCTCAAGAAAATCTGAAACATAAATAGACTAAAAGAATATAGTCTCTTCTAATTGGAAAAAGTGTTACGCTATGACAGTTGTTGAAGAAATAAAACCAGATTACCAAAGCAGGATAAAATTTATGCCTTAACAAGGCTAATGCGTGGTTAAGGTGTCTGTGCCTAATTTAGTTACTGTTATGTATGTGTGGATTTAAAAGGCATTTGTTGAGATATTTAAATATTGGCATCATAGTCTATATGCATGTTAGGCAATAGTTTATTTATCTTGAAAGTGATTTTTCTGATGTCTTTTATCCAATAACTGTTAACATAGTCCTTTAAATCAAATTTGGTCTTTTTATTTTCTCTATTATTCTGAGTAGTGTCATCCTGATTATCTTAGTTGTTCTTAATAAGACAACCACAGTTGTATTTGGTCAAGCTAAACGTCACTGTAGCTCAGGGCTTAATAACAAATTTGTGAGGGAGAGCATCTGATACCCCCCAACTTTCTGTGATATATAGCTCAAGGATCTCCTGAGTGGGAAGTAACATCTACCTCTCAGAGGGATTTTTCCATTTATTTCTAATCGGATTTGAAGCAGTTCAGGTTTTTGGCATGACAGCATCCTGTAGCCAATTCTACAGTGTAACTGCATGCCATGTTAGCATCCTTACATTTTTTGTTTTGAAACTACCTCATGATGTGTGTTTACAGAGGTGTCTGTTAGTGCCACATGTAGAGCTCTGGTTGTTAGGCAGGCACCTCGGTGGTTGGCTTCATCTTCAGTACTGTTAAAACCTGTATATTTAATTAATGGCTCTCTCAGAATATTAGAGATTATCAAACCCTTGTCTGCAGGACAGTTAATATACCTTAGCATTGATAGAATTTTTAGTGCATTTGTGATTTCAATTAACACACTCCTGTTTATCTTTTCATAAATTGAAAGTTTGCTTAGATAGGGACCTTCATTAATGACAATATTAGAAGCACCATGATCAGTTTAGAGACAAGAGGAAATGATAGTTATGCTCATGTTAATTATATTTCTGTGGTGTAAAATAGCGTAAAAGACCAGCAGTCTCAGCAAATTGTTTTGAGAGAGGATGATTTCTGTAGATGTCCTCACTCCAGTGTGTTTCTTCTCTGTTCCTTAAGTGCTGCAATACATGCACTAGGAGAGCTAATTGGAGCTCAGATGCCTTATCAAATTCATCCATCAACTAAATCTGTATGAGAAGAAAAGGTTCCTGAAAATTATGGACTAAATGTGAAAAACAAGTATAATTGCAGCTCTGTTGTGTTTTAACTTGTTACATATTAAACTGTTGTATCTTCTTTTTAGTCCTTCAACAAGCAATAATATTCCTCTCATGCGAGTTGTACAGTCAATCAAACACACAAAGAGGAAGAGCAGTACAATGGTGAAAGAAGGATGGATGGTCCACTATACTAGTAGAGACAACCTGGTCAGTTACTGTAGTTCTTCCTAAATTAAGTTATTTCTCTAAACTAGTGTATTTTATTTCTGATTTATAGTATCATTTGAAAGAACTTAGCTGTGATTTTCATTATAAAGAAATGTGGTTCAAGGGAGAAACTAATTTATTCAAAAGTCTTCATGTGGTGATTAAACGGTACTTTTCCTTCTCCCCTCTAAGAAGGAAAAGCATCTCTCCATTGTCTCAAATGAATTACATATGTAGTATTTCAGCTTTCCTGAGAAGGTAACTTGGAATAATTTGCTTGTGTCTTCTTTCTTTTTAGTAGTTGAACTAAATACTTGTCTCTTTTTCTATTCTACTGTGTGAAAAGGTAGAAGTCATAAAAATATTATGAATACTGAAATGGTTGACAGTAATATTCTAATGATCTAGATGTTTGTAAATAGTTATGTGTAGATATGGGAGCCCTTAATTCCTCTAGCAGTTCACTCTAAGAGTTGTGGCTTGACTGTATGTCTTTGGGTATGCAAAGCATCCTCCAGAAAGACTGTGTTGTTTGTTGCCAGTGCTACCAATAATGACCCCTTAATTGAATAGACAAGCTACTTGGTTTTGCATATTGAGGAGGAAGACAAGGCAAAATAACAGGGTTCCTTAGTATTGTCTGATGGGAGGAATCCTCTTGTTTTTCAGTAAATGAATGAAAACGATGAATTTAAGAAGTTTCCAGATCTCATGGAGAACATTATGGCATATTGAGGCTGTCCATGAAAGGCAGCAGAAATACTTTTGCATTCTTTATCTCTGTGGCATCTGATTGAAGGAGACTTAGAAAATTTAGAGAAGTAAAGTTATTTTTCTGCTGAAATCAAGTTGAGGGGTGATTAATAGCTCAGATTACTGTAATATTTTCACTTTTTGTGATTGTCACCTAAACTGACTGCTGTAAATGATCTTTCCGAAACTACCTTAAAAACCATTTCTTTAAGGTACAGTTTTCTAATACCTAGATGTATTTATCACAATCCAAAATAAGTATCTAGCGTATCTTAGATGTGGTTATAACCAGGACTACATAAAAGTCACAGTTACCATCAGCTGGCTCTGGAAGAACTGAGGCCAGATAGCAGACAGAGGTGAATAGTTCTAGCAGAACTGTTCAGGGCAGACCTAGTATTCAGCTCTGATTTAAACTTTCAGTACAACCAGTATGTTTTTCCATGGACTTTTTTTTAACCTCCCCTTAGAACAGTGATCTGATGGAACACCTTAGCTTAGCTTGATTTTCTTCATGTGTCATTTTGGCTGCTACCTTGATGACATCAACTGTAAAAGGCCAGTCAAATGGAGTATCCTGACCCAAAGCAGGGTACCTCCAGCCAAACAAGATCTCACAGAGCTTCCTAATGGGAGGAGACTTCCGTATTGGGCATTACAACATCGGCTATTTCCCTTGACCGTTCCGTTCTCAGCCACGTCAGACTGTTTGCTATTCCTGAAACAACTGGACTTCCTATCAGTTCCAGACAGGTTCATTTTAACAGCAGGGTCGTATGCCTCTTGTGCTCCCTGGATAACAAGATATTTCATTCTTTATCATGAGAAGTTTCTATGTCATCATCTCTACTCTTTTTCTGTCCCTGGTCCCATCCTTTCTCAGAGTAGAGTATGGGGCAGATTTTGAATCCCTGAGTAAGTTACCAGACTGTTTGTTAATTCCTCTCCTCAGACGTCTTTCCTGATTCATGATTTAATAAAGAGCGTATATGTCCAAAAGAGACGTTTACCCTTTTGGTTTCACCCACTGTCCCAGTGCTGTCTGGGAATTGCTTTTAGTTAAATCCATTTACAATTTAGCTTTCTTTGTCTAACTCCTATAGGTAGACTTAGTTTCCCTCAGACTGAAGTGATTTAAGCTCTGCTTAAATATGACCAAAAAACAAAAAAAGCTTTGCTTTTAATATGAAAAAGTTTATAAAATGTAAATATAATAGAATAATATTTTGAACTTTGTCATCCTAAGTTAGAGTTAAGGGTATTGGGTTTTTGTCCCAGAAAAATGAAAGTGGTTTTCTAACTACATGAGCATGGTGCAAGCAAAGTATATTAGATTCATACTGCCATATTAACTTTCTAAAAGCTTCTTTGTTTTGAGGAATGTTCTTCTGCTTAAATTACAAGACAGTTATATACAACAGTTAATCCATGTTACTTTTTGGTGGGGAAGATTTCTTGTTGGATACTTCTAGCAAATGGCTAGATAGTCTGTCTTGTTTTTTTTTTTTTCTCCCCACAAGATATTTTTTCCATTTGAATCTCATTATGTGTCTGTTTTGTCACTGTGTGCTTTTGGCCACCTAGATTCTGTATTGACAAAAGAATTAAGGACTTGTTAGGCTTGCTTAGTGCTTGAACCCTTGCAATGTTGGTGTGAGGGCATAGAGGGAGAAAGCATGACTCCCACAGTTGTCACTAAATTTAAATAATTCAGATTTTATGAGAATATGCCCCTAGAGTAAAACCTGTGTAGTAACTGTTTTTTCCTGTATGAGGTAACTCTGTTGTCTCTGCTTTTACTGTAAGGTAAGTAATATTTTTGCTAGTTTGTGGAAATAATTTTTGAGCTTCTTCTTCAATTAAAACAGTCTTTTTTCCCAAAGTTTATTTTTTCATTTCTGTAGTCTAAGATTCAACTGTAGATTGATGAATGATTATCACAGTAATTTAAAGCATTTCTTATTTAAATAATGAGATAGCAAAAGCCATGTGAGAGGTTTATTCTTTATGTAATTGTACTGTGGATTTTGTAGAGAAAAAGACATTACTGGAGACTGGACAGCAAATGCCTCACACTATTTCAAAATGAATCTGGAACAAAATATTACAAGGTAATTAATGATGAGTAATAATTATGTTTCACTTGATTTATTCAGTGCTTTATAGATATGAAATCTACATGTGAGCAGTTTACGTATTATCTCCATTTTCCCATCTCTTTTTGAATCAAAACTGTGACCAGGTTAATTGTTGCCCAAAGCCTGTAAGTGAGAAGGACCAAGACTAACTCTGAGAAGTTGCTTGCAGCTCCTGTTCTAATTTCCTTGAGTATGTCTCTCCTTACATTTTGCATGTACTGTTCTCCTGAATTACCTGGCATATTAAGCTTTCCTCACAATTACCAGGGAATTTCTTTGGGCACCAGTTGAATGAAGGCTTGGATTTTTGTGTTCTCTGAGTAGTGACTGAGAGTTTGCATGCTGGTGTGTTTTATTTCAATGTTCCTCACATTAAATTACTCCCTACTGTACAACTGAAAGTTTCAAGCAAGATCTACAGGAAAATTTACTGTATAGCCTTATGTTTGTATAAATGAAGCTTAGTGTATTGTCAATGTAGTTGTGTGTTTGGTGGTGGAATATTCAGAAAATGCATTTGAATGTGTAAACAGGACTTTTTACTTTCTTGTCTTATACCTTTAGGTGGGGGTCCAAATCTTGCAGCTTCTTCCTTTATAACATCTCTAAAATCAAGCCTTTTCTCTGTACGCCCAGTTAAACTTGCCCAGATCCTTTTCATCCCTATCTTGACCAATGCAGTCTCTTCTCAGAACTCTCTGATACTTGTATTGCCCTGTGCATTCCAAACACAGCTGGTAAAATATGTTCCTTGCTTGTTGCTCCGTTATGTCACTGCTTTTAGTCCTTTCACTTGCACCTTTGCATCCCTTGTTTTAACTGCTTAGATCTGATTGTTTGTCTTTGCTGTTAGAGTAATTCACAGTTTTTGCCTTTACATTTATTTGCTCTTCATCTCAATCAGCTGCTCTCTTATCCTCCTAATTCCAGCCTGGTGTTCACCTGCTTGTTCACTACTTCTGCAAGTGGCATGCACCTGCACACCTTCCCATGGGTGTGAGATGTCCTCCCCCAGCTAGTGTGAACTTGAAACCGTTTCTTCCTTCAGATTTGTTCCGTAATATTCTTGTACCGTGGTCTTAAACTGACCTGGTAGAGGATAATATCTGTATGCAGATAATATCTGTATGAAAGAGAATCTTTACCCAAAACGATTCCAATGCACAAAGGAGTGCTTATGGACTAGCGTGTATAACTGCATCCTCTCCTTAATGTTACTGTTTCACTTTTCCCCCCATCATGCTCTTCTCTGCCTAAGCTGTATAAACTGCAAGGGGAAAATGGTCATTCTCTAGTTTTGCATCATTTATGCATGCAATGGGGGTGTGTCTCATGAGGAATATAAATGTAGTTTGAGTAGAAAACAGTAGTTGTATAGAGAGAACCATGGTGGGCCTGAAAGTCTGTCTAGGCTTGTATATAGGAATTTAGAAAACTGGGCAGGCAATGGTCATGCACTTTATTTATGAAGCTTGGTGTTTCAATTTTGTTTTTTTTTTTATATATTTGATTTGGTTTCTTTGCAACGCTTGAAGTTATGAGTGTTAGTATATTAAAATATTCTGTGCATTTTTTAATCTTTAATATCTTTCTTCAGGAGATTCCACTTTCAGAAATTCTCCAGGTGACTCAGCCTCGAGATTTTTCACACGTGGTGCAGGGCAGCAACCCGTACTGTTTTGAGATCATCACTGACACGATGGTGTACTTTGTTGGCGAGAACAATGGCAGCACTCATCACAGTCCAGTTCTTGCTGCCTCCGGAGTTGGACTTGACGTAGCTCAGGGCTGGGAGAAAGCCATTCGCCAGGCCTTGATGCCAGTCACTCCTCAAGCTAGCCTTTGCACTGCTGCAGGACAAGGAAAAGACCACAGTAAGCAGGCAGACAAGGCACTGTTGTTCATATGCTGAAGCTGCTGATGGTAGTGATTCCTTTGGGAAAAGTGCTTATTTAGAGTGAAGTGTTGCCTGTTGAATATCTGCTGAATTGGGTCCATAATTTTCCACGTGTCCCTAAAAAGTGACCCTCAGGTTTGTTGAGGGTGGGAAAATCCTTTAATGTGTTGCAGCAGAAGGTAGTAAAGAATCAGATTTACAATATGAATGCAGAATGCAGGGTTTTATTGTAGGAGCACTAAGGACACACACATGGATGTAAAAAGGGAGAATAGATTAGATATTTCTAATATACATAACTAAATAAATATATTCAGATTATATACATACACTTTGAAAGAACTAAATTGGATGCTTTTTGATGTTAGCACTTACATATATATATATAAAAATGTATATTTCTTAAATTCAGTGAGATGTCAGTAGCTAAGGAGAAGAAAAGGAGTTAGTGTTGCAATGTAAATACCATCAGTGATGGAAAAAGCTTTTTCTGAGCTGTGGGTAGTTATAGAAAGTACCCTGTTCTTTTTATGAACCTGCCCTCCCTTTTTTCCTCTGGCATAGGTTCCTATTCGTTATCAAGGCTCCACTAAATTTATATATTGTGTTCTTTCTTTTCAGACATCTCCTTGTTCCTTGCTAGAACATTTATTCTCATTCTGTACTGAGATTTATGTTTTCACTCTTGAGTTTCCTTTCAAATTTCAGCTACTCTTTCATCTCCTTGCAGCAGAAGTTTCTTTTTCAGGAAGTTCTGAGATCAGTTTCTCTGCCTCTGATACCTGGCTACTCTGCATCAGCAACAGTTAAGAACATGTAAATGCTAGTCTGAGGTAAAGGCACTTTCTAAAAATGCAGAAGTAGTCTAAAATAGTAAACTGAAATGCCAGTACTGGTATTGGTATATAATTACAGTGAAGATAGCTGTAGATGGTAGCCCCTATCTGGCTTTATACATACATAAAATGCCACTTTTGATACAGAATTTTTAGTTTCATATATATATACAAGCACCCCAAAACTCTTTGTTTTGTAGCACCTAAGGCTTATTGTTGCTGACAGACTTGCATAGACAGTTGATTTTTTTCAAACCAAATTTTTTTTTCAGATATAAGTAATAACATTTCATTGACATTTGTAGGGAATAGAACTGCAGTGGTAGATGCTGAGAGGAAGTATTTTAGTGTGTTTAGGATTGTAGGAGTATAAGAAACTACTGTGAGTCGGGGAGTGGCATTTACATATTTTTAGACAAGTCAGGTTGGTTTTTAAACTCTCAGAAGGCCACAAAATGTCTGTCCATCCCTCTTCTTCCTACACTTTGTGAATCATGAAATGTATCTCAAGAGCCTTTAAGATAATTAGATTTTAGTTAAAAAAAACCAGTTCCCAAAGTCACAAATACGTGCTTTTAAATGAAAAGACCAAAAGGAAGAGGGAGACGTTGGTAGTGCTTGAAATACTTGCAGCAGCAGGGAATTTGTAGTGTCAAAGTGTCCACAAGACACTATCTAGTTATTTTATGCCACGTTGTGGCCAGAGGTAGTTAGAGATGAGGATGTTCTTTGTGGAATGATTCTGAGCTAAAATGAGAAAGTAAGCTGTTTACCTGGTGTAGATTACGTATTGAATTGTGGCATTACTAATTTCTCTAGAAGTGACTACTTCTCAGCCCTTTACTCTTGTGGACTTCAGACACTAGAAAACTGGATTTATTTGGAAGGAATAACTCACTCTTTATCTCCAAGTTATTTTGTATTCTGTAGCCATCTATGGAGAAGGGTTCAATGTGTTCTTTTAAACACTTCCAGAAACTTCATTTTCTAGTTACCTTGCAGCAGTTTTTGTTGACCTTAGGAATTTTTTTGTTTGACTTCTTTATTGTTTTCCCTTGTGTTCTGTACGGTTACTTCAGTACAGACTTGATTGTAGTCTATAATCATAGGCATATGCAAGACTCAGACTTCATGTTTCAGATGCAGAATTCAGGGTGTCTTTGAGAATTAGCATTTGTTCCTATCTTGTCTCTGTAAAATCCTTGAGATGTAGCAAAAACCAGGCATCTTCTTTTTTCTCTAAAATTATGTTTTTAAAGCACAAGGCCCTTTTTAGGATGATAAAGGCTCTTTTCAAAGTGCTAGTAAATCTATAGTGCATTTCCTATCTACCTTGTAGATAAATCCATTCTTTTTTTTTTTCTTTAAGTTAACATAATATCACAGAATTGTTAGGGTTGGAAGGGACCTCTGGAGATGACCCAGTCCAACTCCACTGACAAGTCAGTCACACAGAGCAGGTTACAGAGGAACACTTCCAGGTGGGTCTGGAATGCCTCCAGAGAGACAGACCACAACATCAAGTGGTAGATGTCTGCTAGTCTGAGATGCTTCACTTTGGCCTTGAAAGTCAAAGGAGAAGGGTATTTCCTGCCTTCCTTGGTATATCTCTTCTTGCCTATGCATCAGTGTTATTCCTGTAATGAAAAATTCATGTCAATGTCTGCTGCAGACTGAAGAATTCTTTATCTGATACGTTTACTTTGAAATTACACTTCCTGAATGTGCCCTTATAATCCAAGGATTGATATGCTTCTGTAGTTTATCCATAAAACAAAGATATTTTTTTATATTATGGTCTTTATTGCTTTTTAAATTATCAGTTAGTCTGTTGCTTGCTTTCTTTGATTTGTTTCCTTTTCTTATGCATTAATTCTGTATATCTTGGTGCCACAGAAGATAAGCCACATTTAACTATGAGGGATCTACCTGTTCCTCTTGCCCGTATTTTTCTTTGTTGCTACCAGAAATCATTACTCATTTAATGAACTATGATACAATTGCTATTGCTTTTGGTTCTCCAGCTGTCTATTGTGTACACACTTGCTTGTATTGTTCTACTCTTTTTGTAATTAGGAATAGGACAAAAAAAGACAATCCTAGCAAAACTTCCAGGTTTATTTATCTAATGAGTTCCAGAGTATGAAGTTTCTGCAAAACAACACTAAAAATCATTTCACCGATACTGAGTTAGAAGTCAGTAAAGGATTTTTGTTGATTTTCATTTTTCCTCTCTTTTTAGAAAAAGGCTGCCCTTTCTATTTACTTACTTGCCTTTATCTTCTTTATTGCAGAGGAGTTGTCTCTAAGCATCTCTGTTTCAAATTGCCAGGTCCAGGAGAATGTGGTGAGTCATGTGCATTGTATTATAGTGATACTTATTTATCTGAGTATTACAAGTAATCAGTAGTAGCAGTGTCTGGATGAGAAAGCAACACCAGAGCACTGTAGGTTAAAAGTCTGTTATGTGCAGGAAGTAATCTACTTAGCTGCCATGGCTGTTATTTTTTATGAACATATGTCCCTCTTTACAGTGCAGCTCAGTGGATCATCTTCAGGAAAAGTTTGTTGTGTTTTCCCACTCCATTCAGTGGTAGCTTTTACAGAGTTTGATTAATGCCAAATATAATTACAGCCTAGCCAGTAATAACTAATGCAGTCCTGAACATTCTAATGACTCATTATATTTGTGATTTATTTTTTTCATGCATTAGGATATCAGCTCTGTGTACCAAATATTTGCCGATGAAGTGCTGGGTTCTGGTCAGTTTGGTATTGTATATGGAGGTAAATTGCATTACGTTCCATTGTGCATTTATTAAGGTAGAATGTCTGCTGGATAAAATTATCCTTTTCATACTTACTTAGCTGTATCTGGAATATCTAGGTGAAGTTAATATTGTTAAAGTTTTTTTGGATTACTTTGCTGCATGTCTCTGCAGTTTTATATACAGTATTTCTTAAAATTAAATTCTTGCATTTACAGTCTTGCACTGGCATCCTCATCAGTTTAGAATATGCATTGCATTTTGACCACAGTTAAATACAAAGCAATCAAATTTGGCCACGTTTAATGATTTTTTTTTAATTGCAAATTCTAGCACTGTTGTTGGTGTTATACGGTATTAGAAGTCATATATTTGCTGTCAGTTATACCTGTTTTGAATGACACCTGAGAGATGTGACCAAAAGCATTTAGAAAAGCGCATAGTTTATGGTTTGACAGTATGGATGCAAACATATTATTGACATATTTGATGCAAACAAGTTTCTGTCAGCAGGGTAAAGTAGAAAATGGTATTTGTCAGGAGTGTTAGTCCTAGGATTCAAGTCTAATATTATCACCTAGTTTTTAAAACCTTCTGTTGTGGCATATAACTTGTTTTTAGTATATAATCACAAGAAAAGAAGTAGTACTAGAAATGCATATGAACTCTGTTTCTGTCTCTCTCTCTTTTTTTTAATCTCATGTAATATCTCAAGTTTTGAGAAAACCACAGACCATAAATCTGGAAAGAAAGAAAAAGTCATAAGTAATGATTTACAAGTGGTAATCTTTCTGCTTCTGTCACGTTTTCTTTCTAATCCGGAAGTATTGTGGCTATCATTTTTCTGTGTGCCAATTGTGTAGTTAGATACTTTATTGCTTCTAAACTGCTTGGTGGAAATACAGTTTGGTCTGGTTTTACATCACTCTTGAAAGAGGCCAGGTTTTTTGCCCCCTCTGTATTTCTTAAAGCGTAGGGTGAATCAAGGTGTGCTCCCTCTCTTATGAATAGAAATGAACAAATGCAGACACTTATTTTAATGATTGGATTTTATTTTTCCTAAATTGCCTTGTAGATAAATCTCAGGTTGGTATTTTGCATGATTCAATGCTTACAAGTGCTTGTAAGTGTAATAAATAATTATAAAAAGCTTTCATTATAATATATTTTTTTACTGAATGAGGGCTTAAAATATATAAGATATGCATACTTAAGATAAAATCACAAGCTGAAAGAGTATGAAAAGACAATATAGAAGACTATGGTTTTGCTGGCTCTACACACTGTTAAATTGTTCCTGGTGTCTGGGGAGATGAGATCTGGTAACTTCTCATCCCCACCTGTGTAGTCATACTGAAATAATGGTAACAATTAATGGTAAAATTAAGTTGCTTTCATTGTTGTGGTGGTTCTTTTTGTGGTTTTTTTTTTTTCTTGGTGCTATTTTTTGTGTCCCCTATTCTTGACAAACATTTCCAAAATTGCAAAAGTTACAGGATATAGATATCCAACTCCTCCAGTCAGTGAGAACAGTTTTCCTCTGCTTTTCCTATTTTGATTAGTTTGAAAGATCTGAAAAAGGGAGACAGAAAAACACTACTCTTGACATTTTCTTACTGATGTAAAGCTTGCACTGAAAACTGGCTGATTGTGTTTTGTTTAACAAAAGGAATTTTCAAACTGCTTTTCTCTTACTCTTCATGGGCAATTTTTAGCTGTAGTCTAGCTTCTATAGGTAGGTGTTTCGTTAGATGGGTTGGTTTGCTTTACATTCTTTAGCAGTCTAGCATTTGCTTTCTGTGTTTTGTGTCTAGTTTTTAATTGATTATATTTGTGCTACATTTCAATATAATTTCTTCCATCTGGTGGAGATAAGCCCTTCATTCACGATGATGTTAAAGGCAGGTGCAGTAGTTGCTTGGCAGAGCAGCCTGTGGAGCTGTTCCTGTGCCCTGCCTGAGCTCTGGCCACCAGTGCTGACCAGGGATCAGCAGGGGAGGCTGGCTGGTGGCTGCTGAGGTGTGCCCACAGCAGTGCTGGTGGAACCTTCTGTGCCACTTGCACTGTAGCTGTGTGTGTTGTCCCTTCTAAAATGGCTTCCAAACCCTTCGCTGAGTGGATAATGACACTTTTCTTTGGTGCAGACTTACTGTTCTGTAGTACTTTTGTATTAAATGTCTTAGATTTCCAAGGTCTTGCAGTGCGTGATCCCATTAACCCCTCTGATGTGACTGAAAGAAATCAGTTCAGCAGCTGTGAAGAAACTGGGGAAGCATTAACAGCTCCTCACTTAGCCCTGGACACAGCCTCCCTGCATATTGCAGAATGCTTCTCATGTATCTGATGGAGGTTGCAGCAAGGAATAATATGTGGTCCTGTCAGCATGGTGTTTTTCTTACCACCTTTTCTTACCACAACCTTTTAGAGCTTTTTGATCACAGCAGACTGCCCCGGGTGTTAAATGTGTTATTCTTCAGGGCACATAATTACTCTCATGTTCCCATAGAGTATTAGGCGTGTAATTTCCTGTGCATGTGGAGCCCATGAAAGTATGAAACCACTGGAGTGGGTTTGTAGATCTGTCTTCACTTTGGCCTTGAATTGTTGTTGTTTTTACAGGAGAGGCAAGACCCTTGCACAAGCAAAAGCTTCACCCAATACATTTAATGTCAGTGTGTGTACCTGACAGCAGAGTGGTAACTGGTTTAAATTTAAACGACAGAATTCCTGTGGAAGTTGATCACTTCTTTTACTCATATGCCATTTGCAGTTCTGAATATAAATATGGTAATATTATACACTTGACAGAATATAGTTGTTTCCCCAGAAGGGAATTTCTGCTGTAAGGTTTTGTGTCTATGAATTGCTTCTGCCTCTTGATGGCTGACACTGATTTTCTGTTTAGGAAAACATAGGAAGACTGGAAGAGATGTCGCTATCAAAGTCATTGACAAGATGAGGTTTCCGACTAAACAGGAAAGTCAGCTTCGTAATGAAGTAGCCATTCTCCAGGTATAAAAGTGTTTTTGTATATGTTGGAGTTTTGTCTTAAATAGACCATTAATGAGATTTTGTATGGTGTGTAAGTGCTCTGAATTCTTTTTTAAATTTACAGCTGTATTTTCTGTGTACTTTTGTAAGGGAATCTTATAAAAGCCGGAACTCCGGAGTACTTGGTAGAGTTGATAACGTGGGGGTGATATCTTCCCCCCTCTAGGGGATCCCACTGAAGTCATCTACTTTGGCTCCATGTTGTCTCCCTTGGTATTATTTTCTGCTATTTTCCACTACTGGCTTCTCAGTCTTTGAGTATTATTCTTATACTCAGTAGCTTGAGTACAGAACGTGCATCAACTGTGAAATTAATCATTTGTATTAAACAAATCATCCTTAGTAGTCGGCATGTTTCATGGATTGGCATTTGTTTCTAGCTAGTTTCTTTCCTCAGATATTTTTTTTCACTTCTATTTATTTAACTGTTTTTTGATTTGTGGTCAGCATTTCTGTGTAATTCAGGATATTTCATGGTGTTTTGTTTTAGTGATGTACCTATGCTACTTTATTTTAGAATTTGCACCACCCTGGGATTGTGAACCTGGAATGTATGTTTGAAACCCCAGAACGGGTCTTTGTTGTGATGGAAAAGCTGCATGGGGATATGCTAGAGATGATTCTTTCCAGTGAGAAAAGTCGACTTCCAGAACGAATAACGAAGTTCATGGTCACTCAGGTGAGCAGTCAGTTCCTCTGCTTTGAGAGGAAAGGCTAGATTTGGGTTTTGTAATTACGAAAAGAGAATTTGGACAAGGATTTTTCTGTACTGTTATTTAAAAGAGACGGCACAGAAAGCTACACATCTAATGAAAGCAGAGTAAACAAGAAAAAAAAACTTTGAATGTTAATTATATTCATTTTTTTGGCCTTTCTTTCCCAAGACATAACATTATGGACATCTAAAGATGCATGTCAAAACAATAAGTGTTCAAAAAGAAAGGAGCAGCAGGGGGAAAAAAGGATTGTTTTCAAGTCTTGTTAGGCTGGAAAAAAAAGTACTTGCACAGTATATATGGGTTAGTTCTTGAGGACTATGTTGATAAAAATTGCTGTATTGATTAGTGTGTGTGTGTCTTTTGACATTTCTGCTTGAGTATGTTCTGAAAATGTTCTTTTATTTTGTAGATACTTGTTGCTTTGAGAAATTTACACTTTAAGAATATTGTGCACTGTGATTTGAAACCAGAAAATGTACTACTAGCATCAGCAGAACCATTCCCTCAAGTGAGTGAAGATTAAACAATACTTTTCATTACTATTCATTGGGTTTTTTAAGGCATTATCGACATTACTGCTTGAAAAGTGACCTCTTGTGGGATTTTCAGCTGACTTACTCTAGTATTACTTGAACTGCGTGTGTTGTAGTTGTCTCTTTTTTTTCCCTTCTCCCATTTAGTGCCTTTAGTGCATTGCTCTTTTGTATACACTGAGGAGGGGTTTTTGTATTGGGGTTATGTGTTGGATTTGATCTGCATCCTTTTATCTCTACAAGTTCCTGCTGTTTTCAAGTTAAGGAACTGTTGCAGGACCATGAAGATTTGAGCATTGTTGCATGTGCAAGCCGTAAATGTTTTTTACTGGCATGTTCTGTCAAGAGCTGGCTGGGTCTGAGCTCAAGCTAAAACTCATTGTTTGATTTCTGTGTAGCCAAAGCTCCAGCTTCTGGAATATCATTAAGAGGAATGTGATTTGGCTGGGATTCATGTGTGCTTTTAACTTTGGTTCTGTGCCTTGTGAGAGTGAGGATTCATCTCTGAAAATGAGCTGGGTTTGGAGTCAAGACCTTTTTTCCTTACTTGCACACTTGTGGCCATGTAATACACAAGCTGCCTCGGACCTGAGTCTGTGCAAGGCCAGTTCAGGTCTTGATCTGAAGCATGGCTGATCTGCATGCCTCAAACCCAGCAACCAGAAACCTTAACTGACCGGCTTACTTGGGGTTTCGTGTCTGTTTGCACACATACAGTGTTTAAGTGATGGCAGAAAGGGTGTGAAGTCAAGCAGAGATTTCTCGGTTTAAAGATGTGTTGCTTTTGCAGGTGAAGCTGTGTGATTTTGGCTTTGCACGCATCATTGGTGAGAAGTCTTTCCGGCGCTCTGTGGTGGGGACTCCTGCCTACCTTGCTCCTGAGGTGCTCAGGAGCAAAGGCTACAACCGCTCCCTAGACATGTGGTCCGTAGGAGTTATTGTCTATGTGAGCCTCAGTGGTACATTCCCATTTAATGAAGATGAGGATATCAATGATCAGATTCAAAATGCAGCATTTATGTACCCACCAAATCCTTGGAAGGAAATTTCTAGTGAAGGTAAAGAAATTAATTTTCTCTATTAGAATGTTTGTGTATGTAGGTAACACGTTCAAATACTTAAACCTCAAGGTTCATTTAGGAAGGAGGGTGAAAATTATTGATAGGTTGAGTTTAGTAGACTATGCCACAGTGGATAAATATGACATAAATAATAAATATATTTGTGAAAAATAAATTGTGAATGCTTGAGATCATTTTCAGGGCAAGGCAGTCAGGAGATTTAGCAAGAAAAATGAATTAATGCATGATGAGTGGGATGAATAATCTGACACTTCCTAAAAGTCCCAAAGGAAAATTAATTCATACGTGGGTATTTGCTGAATGCTGGCATATTTTATCCAAACTATAATCACAGAAATGGTTTAAAGTTGAATCTGGAATTTTAGTTTGTACATTGGGAAGTATAGATTTAAATGTCAGGTCTGAACAACCTAGAAGTTTACAGGGCTGGTCTCTGGAGCTCTCCAGTGCCAGCTTTGGTTATTTATTGTTATCATGTTTGGTTAATACATGATTTATACACAGGTAGATGTGGAAGGACGTATCCAATAGTGGAAGTACCCACATTGTGAAACACAGGATTATTCTCAAGCTTTTTAGGAATATCTGAAAATCACGAAAATCAGTGGGGAAAAAGATTAACCAATAACACAGTAAAGCTTTTAGTATTACTATCAAAAGTAGGGGGAACTTAACCCATACCTATTTTGTAGCCTAACTTAACATAAGCAAACCTACATATAAAATTCACGAGCTTGGTTAAATTTAAAGGAGTTCATTGGAGGATACACTCACACATAAAAAATTAATTTCTACTGCAGCATGTGAACGAAGAGAGGTGATTACTGTTTAAATACTATAATTTTTGTTCTTCTTTGTCAGCCATTGATTTAATAAACAATTTGCTTCAAGTGAAGATGAGAAAACGTTTCAGTGTTGACAAATCCCTTAGTCACCCATGGTTACAGGTAAATCCGTCTGCCTTTTTCGCTGTGTTTGTAATGGGTGAATAATTTTTTTGGCTGAAATCCTTTAGAGGCTTACTAAAACTGCAAGTGTCATATTCAGTTAACAAGCATTCATGAAGGCTCGCGGATTTCTGGTTTTAGCTTTACATTAGATGTGCTCCAGGATTCTGCCCATCTGTGAATGGCTTCTTCCCTCAAGGGAAATTTGTCTTACTGTCTCTTGCTCCTTTTCCTTTGTCTGACAACAACATGGGTTTACTCTTCTGGCTTCCCTCTTGGCTATGGGCAGTGATGACTGCATGGAGCCCTGTGACATCAGCACGGAGACAAACATTGTTTGACACATAGCCTGGTGTGCCGTAACTTGCAGTCAGTTTAGAACAGGTTTGTTGGAAATGGAGTTCATCTGCTGTGTTGACAACCTTAGATAGTAGCCTATTGAATTTTGAACTATTCTTTGTGGATAGTGTTGGGGCATTTTGTGGGAGGGTGTTTGGTTTAGGTTTTCTTTTTTTCCCTTTTTTTCTTTAAACAGATCTTGTTGGTTATATATTGTGGCTATTTACACTAGAAATGGAGACAAACTGCCGAATTTATCTGTGGGAATGTAGTGCTGCTGTTTCTTAAAACTGCTTCCTTAAATTGCTTTTACTCCTTAGGATTATCAGACTTGGCTTGACCTCAGAGAATTTGAAACACGCATTGGAGAGCGTTACATTACCCACGAGAGCGATGATGCACGCTGGAAAGAACACGCTTACGAACACAATCTTGAGTACCCCCAGCACTTCATTATGGCTCCTAATCCTGATGACATGGAAGAAGATCCTTGATTTGTTCATTATGCTAAATTGCAGCAAAGAAGGATATTCCAGGCAGAAATGGAAGATAAGTTCTGGAACAGCTATTGCTCTTTCCAAATGCTGTATGCATAGTTTGGTGTGTGAAGCCCCAGAGGATCCTGCATTGCCATGGGAATAGACTGTTGTCTGACAAGCTTTTCTCCATCCCTGACTTCAACTCTCAGTAGTTACTGGACAGTGGGATAAGCCCTGTTGGGTGACATTTCACTGAGTTGGACGGCTACAAAGCCAGTACTGAGGTGTAGTGTGTACAGACTGAATGGTTTGTGTTTTCCAAGGGTTTTTGGTTTTTTCATAGCCTATGCAGTAAGAGTTTTGTAATAGTTTTCTAATCCCTATTTACTGGGCCATAGAGGACTGTTTTCTGTTACTTAGATACATCTCCCATTTCTTAAACTGTGGATGGTGAAGAGACTCTATAAAGAAATCAGTACAGAATATCTTGACTAAAGCAAAACATAGTGGTTTAGTTGAATACAGCTTCATAGATGAAGGAATAATTTGCTGCTGTTTAGACAGTTAAATATGTGTATCTTGGCCCTAATTGAACTTTTTCCAGATACCAACAAAACAAAACAAAACAAAAAAACCCCATAATTTTTTACATTCCTTTATTTTGTCTGTTAAAAACACCAGTAAGCCGCAACAGTGCACTGCTGTGCAAGGCTGGCACATCATTGATACACACCAAAGGCATTTTGCCTTAAAACTACACAAGTAATGCACAGAGACCACACAAGACTTGATGTAGCATATCCTTTCACTCTGGAAGACCAGCTTCTAGCAGAAGGATGTGGAAAAATAGGGAAAAATACATGCAGCTTTCTTCTGTCATTTTGAGTAATAAGATTTTAAATTTTTTCTAATATTTTTCTAATTTTTTAAGGTTCCCTGGACTTACATCAGGAGTAGTTTGTAGCCTGCTAGCTTGTTATGTTAACTCTGCTCAAAACCTAGAAGTAACAGTGGATAGCACATCACTGGTTGCTTCTGCCAGGGCAGCTGGATTGTAGGAGAAAGGACTTTGCCTTCCCACCTTAACCTGCAGCCCCTCCCATTCTCTTTACTGTGCTCAGAAGTGTTTGAGATGAATGAAGAGTCCAAAAGCAACTTCTAACTCTTTTTTTTTCTGTGCACATGCCTCAGTTGAAGGATTTCCAACTACTAATTGGACTTGTGGTACAAGAGAGGAAAGAGCAGTGTTCTTTGGAAATGATTCCCTTGCACAGTTCAAGTTAATGATATTTCAAAGAAGTTTGAGGCCATAATGCTAAATGCAAATGGAAGAGAGTTTTTTGGTCCTATTTTGAAAAACAAAAAGGGTGAAATCCTTTTTTTGTGGCATAAGTGTGCTGCTGGAGGGTGCTGGATGGCTGTATGCATCCCTGATGTGCCAAGCTGCTTAACTGGAGCTTAGTTGGAAATATTTCTAAAATACTGATACAGGCCTGAACTGCAAAGGCAGTGAGAGGCTTTGTGGTATCTCCTCTCTCCTACAAAGAATTTTTTTCTCTTTTTTTTTTTTTTGGTGTGTGTGTGTGTATGCAGATAAGTATTTTTTTCTACTGTTGTTATTCAGGTAAGGAAACAGGTGAGCATATTTGTAAGTTGCTAGATATACCTAAAATGTTACATGGTTAGTTCAGAGCTGGCAGCTGCTTGCAATAGCAGTGACCTGGCAGTGGTCAGTGGCAGCTGTAGAAGGATGCGCCCACAGGTAGGTTTGGGTCTTTAACTCACCTTTACTTTTCCCATTGCCCTTAATCTATCTGCCACTGCATTTCATAGGTGTCCGCGTTGGCAAAGGCTGAGCTCTGGCTTCTTAACCCTCTTAAGGGAGGGTTTCAGGACTGATTGTTCAGAGAGGCACTGCTTTTCATCTCTGGAACCAGAGCAGTCACCTCTGACATTGGTAGTTTGGTATTTACCCGCTCTTGCTAAGGGACGCAGTGCTGTTTTTCAACTTCCACTGCTCAGGTGACCAAATTTCAGTAAAGTCATTGCTATATTCCATCCTAACTGTGATAATGTAGATACGATTTGGTTTTAAACTTCAGATTTTTTACTTGAGCTTTTACTTCAGGTTTACCTGTGGGTTTGTTGTTTGTGTTAAGGGAGGAAATAAAGCAGCTCAGTCACTTGAAAAAGCACAACAGGAATAGAGGAAGGAGGGGACAATAATGAAGTAGAAGGCCTGGCTTTTGTCTCTCCTTGTGAAGTCTGGTCTGCTTCAAAATATTATATGAGCTATTTATTCTTCAAGTTGTATTAAAATAAAAATAATGCTGTTGGCCTTTGGAGGAGATTGCCTGATCATATGCAGACTTAACGGGGCCAGACAATAGAAGCCACAAGCAGCTAGTAGTCAAGAAACCAAAAAAATTACTTACATTATGAGTAAAATTCCTAGAGTAGTAAAAATAGCTGAGTTTTTTATTCCCTTTATTCTATCTTTACTGCAGACTGACAGCAGTAGGTTACAGTGTTTAATACCCTTACCCCTAGATTAATTAAGTTGCATTTGTTCAAGCAATAGTGCTATGGTGATGCTAGAAAAAAGCTCATGTAAAATTTATAGCCTCAAAATGACACTGTCAAGTACTTTTATATTTTTATACACCCCATTTTTTGTAAATATCCTCTGATAAGCTTGAAAATAAAATTTATTTCCCTATCAGACTTGTTCTTTTTATTTACAAGAATTATCTCTCCTATCAAATATTCTTAGGAGTAAATGGTTGTATACTTTCTTGTTTGTGGATTTGTTATTAGATATGGCATGGTGTGGAAATTCTGCCCGCAGGAACTCCTTTTACGTGCATCCTGTCACTATTCTCTTTATAAAAATATCTTCAGAGATGTCAAGGCATCTTGATTTTATTCAAGTACCAAAGCTTGAATACATTTAATGACTCCTTAGTGCATCTGTTTGGTACTGACAAGTTTTGATTCCACTAGTAAATATTTCACTCAGTTCTATCATAAGACCCCCAAAACATTGTTCATTCTCTGCTCTGATGGTTTGTGTATGTGCAGTGTTTTATTTCCACTCATACTGCTTTGAGTAGGTCAGTCAAGAGGTTTAGTGTGCTGCACCAGACTTATTCTGAAACAGCCATCACACATTTTGCAATAGTATTTGAAATTACTTTAGTAACAGTTCATTAAATCCAGCAACAGGTGGTGAGGGAGACTTTGATTCTGGCTTATCTTTCTTGTCAGGATGTAGAAGTCTGTGGTGAGGCAGCAGGGCAAAAAAATTAAAACAGTCCCCCATCTTCTCGGGATTCATCAGCATATCATAGCTGTGAAGTAGCTGCTCACGAGTTGCTGTGTCACCTGAATTCTGCAAGAGCACCTGGAAAAAAAAAAAGAATGCACGTTAGAGCCCTTCCTGTGTTCCTATGAATTCCTGCATATCTGCAATCCCTTCTTGCATCCTTTTCACTTAACCTAACAGTGCTGGTAGAACTGGTGAGATCACTGGCGACAGTCCAGAGCCCATACACTGATGCAAGTTTTGCATTAAATGCTCCTAAATATCAGTTTACTTTCAGGGATCTGGAGTAACTTACATCTAGAAGAAGCAACTTTCTGATCTCATACCTACATGTTATTTTGAACAAACCAAAGATTTTTACAAAAGCTCTCGTGCTGCTTAAGAGTATTGCTTGTGGCTTGGGAGAGTTCTGTAGCTGTGAACACTCTCATACCTGCAGTCGGAGGTCAATGCCCATGTTCTTTAAAAACTCCCGCTGTTTCATAGGGCCTAATGTAGCTGTTCTTCCCTGTGCCATCTTTCGAAGGTAGCTGAAATCAACATCTGCTGTCAGGTCTGCTGTGCCTGGAGCACTCAGCACATGGTGAAGTTTGTGATTTCGGAACCCCTAAAAATGAAATTGGAAGATTACACTCAGCTGTAGTCTAGCCATCATAGCCAGTGTCATGGTTTGAAAAAAATCCAACTTTTTTTTTACACCTGGAAGGGCTCTTACAACTTCCTCCAAGCACGGCTTCTAATGGATCTGAAAAGCCCAGAGATTGGCTGGCTCCGCAATGGACACTCTGTGTGGTCACTTGAATGCTGAAACTGCCTTTGTGAAAACACATTTTAAGAGCAGGAAGCCAAAATCTTGCGCTCTTTCGTTTCCGGTCACAGTAAAGGTAACAGGGTCGGCGGGGGGTGGAAATCCATCAGTCCCGCGGGGCGGACGGGCCCCCCCGCGGCCTGCCTGGGAAAGGGGAGGGGCCCCCCATTCCCCCCCTCCCTTCTCCCTTGGGCAGCGCTACGGCTCCTCCAGGCTGGAAGGGAAAGGAAATACAGTTCCATGCGGCTGGCACGGCTCTCTCGGGCCGGGCCTCTGTTCGCCCCTGTCTTCCACCCTGGGAGTGCCAGGGGGAGGCCAAGTCCCTGCTTCCCCGCCCTGTGAAATGCATAGAATTTCAGCTGAACTGAAAAGGGCAATTAACTCTTTAAGTGCATAGAATGGATTTAGAAAGAATAAGAACACAGAAAGAACCAACAAAAGTGCCTGGGTCAGTAAAAAGAGGACTGGAAGTCTAGAGGGGAAAAAAGAAAGGAAATGCTTTTAAGCTGAAATTCTCTTGTAAAGCTATAGTGATGGACAATTCCTTATAACCCATATTGCATGACTTGGGGAGGAATGCAGCCTTTTAACTGTGTTAAAGCAAGCAGATGTTGAAGTAGCTATAGTTCGTGAGAAACTTGAACAGAAAAGAAATGGGAAATTTTGCTACAGAAAAAAGAAAGATGAGAAACCCTTGCTCCAGGGATGAGAAACCTTGCTTCCAAAAAGAAAGAAAAAACCTTTACTGTTCTACTAAAAACTGCTCATCCTTAAAACTTTAC
The DNA here is from genome assembly GCA_013390045.1 of Picathartes gymnocephalus. NCBI lineage: Eukaryota > Metazoa > Chordata > Aves > Passeriformes > Picathartidae > Picathartes > Picathartes gymnocephalus. The sequence goes on from WEKY01031534.1 coordinate 45,201, forward strand.
CCCAAGACACTGACTTAAGTCCTCAACACAGTCGCGAGAAAGGCTGTGTATCGGGAAAAGGACTGTCACAGGTGGACAGACTTCGGGCGGAAGTTCACTGTAATATTAAACCTCACAAAGGAACTGTGTTTCTTGTGGGAAGATCAACCTAGTAAAACAAGAGAGACTCCTCTTTCCAACTGAACTGATAAAAGTTTGTTTCAAAAATGGTAAACTGACCAAAGACCTCTATGTTTTGGTCTCTTAGGTTGTTAATGGAAAAAAAAGTGTTGGTACAGAAAGACAAATTGGATGGGGAAAAAACCATCTGCGAGTTGATTTTTGTTTTTTTTCCTTTGTCTTTAGTTCTGTTAATAAACTATCTTTTATCTTTCAAAGTTTAGGCCTGCTTTACATTTCTCTTAATCCTTATCTCATCACAGAAGGCCAACGTACGTAAACCCACTACATAAAATGGTGTTTCTCCCCGGTTTCAAACTCAACCCGCTACATCCGGGGCCAGCAAAAACTAAGTTGTGCATTTGAGGGGTGAGAATAGCAACTTATACATGGAAACTTTGAGATAAATGTAGCAAGAGCTCAGACTACCCTTTCCATCTGACAGAAACCCTTCTGGGTACTGATTAAATAGGAATTACTCAGTTTTATGCAGTTTTTGCTATTATGCCCACCTATAAACTTTATCTTACAAGAACCTAATGTTCCAAGGTAACAGAGTCTTTTGGCTTATTGCTACAGGAGAAATGCCTTACCCGGAAAGTGTCAGTTTTGGTTCCGTTGTGGCCGTAATCCGCAACCAGAGCAGCCCCACCATCCTTCTCTATGCGAGAGGCAAGCCTCTGCACAATGACACCAGCCTCAGGACACACTTCCACGTGGTCTCTTGTTTCTTCTGGCTAGTGCAGAGTTCAAAGACCAGAACTGTATTAGCAGACAAGCATAGGGCAAGTATCACTCACACTTGGTGTCTTGGGGCTGTTGCTTTGCTGGGACAGGAGATGTATTCTAGGCTATCTATACTAGCTTGAGCTAGTTTTTGCTATCACTCATTCTCAATTAGTATTTTCTGAATGCTGGATTTCAGTCATGTCTTCAATAATCTATAGTCAAATGAAAATTTTTCTACCAAGAACATCTGTATCATGTGAAACTTCCTTACTGTGGTACTTTAAGAATGAAAATAGTGCTTCAGCTGTGCACAGTCTTTGGAGAGGCTGTCCTGTGTGAGACTTTGTGGCTGGGTTTAATCTCCAGAACTTAATTTTATAGCTTTGAGTATCCAGTACACTTCAGGAAGAAACCACAGCCACTTTCCATTAAAGGTCAGCCTGGCACAGAAGCAGGCCACTGCCCTGAGTACCCTGTAGCAGGCCGAGAGCCTGGCTGGGGCAGGGCCACCACCGGGATGGTGATGCCACACATACAGTGCAGAAGTCTGCCTGTCACTTGCTGCCTTAGTTTGCTTTCTGAGACATTTTGTGTGTTCAAGCTCCTATTTTGCAAAGTTTGATACACGTGGTGATTTCCATGCCATAGTTTCACAGCATACGAAGTTAATTGCTTGTGGAAATTTTAAGCTCTATTAATTTATAGACTGGGAGCCCTCCTCTTGCTGTAAGAGTAACTGAGAAGCACTAAACGTACTCTCAAGAGTCAGTAAAGGTGTAAGGACGAGCTCTGGTAGGCATAACCTCACCTGAATAAAGTTTTGTGTCGCAGGGGTCCTGGATGGTGACAGGACAAACCGCAGCTGGTCAGGAACTTCTGGATCAATATCAACCAACACCTCACGCCAGCCTTTCTCTGTTCGCTGTGCAACGAGCCCAAAGTACTCATGTTACACTCCAACAGGTACCACAGGATCTTGTTTATTTGATTGAGCTAATATGTCAAGCTGTTTCACAAATGTTTTAGGAACACAGTACATTATTAACAACTATTACTCCTTTAATTCCAGTAACTGCCTTAGAAAAGCTTGTGGTGGAGTCTCATCTGCAGAGTCAACAAATATAGGTTTAATTATACTTAAAGGGAATGAATGATGCTCTGAAGAAAGATGCTGCCTCTTCTATTGACAGTGCAACATTTAACTTACCAAAATAAAAGATTTCATTCTACCAGTGATTTTCATGAACTAATTAGCTGCTTCTGAATCATAACTAGTCTCTATTTTGCTACTCTCATTACTGACAGCCCTTCAGTCTTTTGTTAGTAGTGTTACAGAAAATCATGTGGAAATTAAAAGCTGCATTAATGTAGCATAAGAAATAAAAAAACCCCGAAAACCTTGAGAGTTCTCAGAAGAAAGAAATCCTTAGCTTTTTTCAAGTTTTCCCATTCAAGAACAATTACTAATTTTATAGTTATCTGCTGAATTAAACCTTATTTGTCCAAATTCTGTTAGAATTATTTCATCACCAGAGACAGGGCATGCGTCTAGTTTGGCACCTTAATTCTGTTCTTCTTCAAAGAGAAAAGGTATTTAAGCAGATGGCCACAATTACAATAATAATCTTGCTATACCTGAAACTTATGTATTGGCAGGGCATCAAAGAATTCATGTGCTAGGTAAAAGCTGCAACCTGTGGGAAGGTAAAAAAAGAATGCATTAAATTATTAACACTTCCAGAGCAGGTTCCAGCTTAAAATATTTTTATGAAAGGAGAGTCAGGGAAAGCCAGTGAAGGTTTTTTTTTTCTCCATGAAAAGAAAAAGTCAGAATATAGGAAACTGGGTAGCTATCCCCAAATGAAGGTATGCAGAACAGTGATGAAAATGAACCAAGATCCTGCCTCAGACTCATACAAGTAAGAACAAATACATATATAACTACTTTTCTGTCCAGTGTGAAGGCTAGCAGAGATGCCCTCCGCTATCAAGAGCTGTCACTGAAGGAAGAGCACCATCCCTTTAACGAGGCATTCAAGCTCCTTACCTGATGGCACATCTTGAATGTCTCTGTACCAAAAAATGGGAATTCCAGTCTTGCTAACACCTTTCATGTAAGCAGACTCATCCTCAGGGTTTGGCTGCACCTTCCCTCCTGTCAGCGTCGCTGCTTGGATCTCGCTGAGTCTGGGGCTCACTTCTACCAGATGAACAGAGACATCACATTTACTAAGAACAGAGGCGAGCTGCTTGAAGACCTATAAAGGCAGATGGGTTCTATTAGGCACAGTCTTGTGCTGTGTACATTAACGGTTTCATATTAACCTTTCTTCTCACTATTTACTATTCACTGTTATTCAGGATAAGTGATTTTTTTGGCTTTCACTAACAAAACAATCTCAGTGAGAGAGACTGCATTTTGCTCCTTCAGAAGGAAGTGGGAATTTCTTCATAAATCTTAATAAAAGCTGCTACTCTTCTAAAAAAGTTGGCTACATTTACGAGACTGTAAGGACAACCACATGAAATGCTAATTTGGAAGAGTAGTAGCAGCTCCTCTAAGACCTGCAGAAGGTTTAGCGTGAGGAGAGAAATGGTTCCGTTTTCCCTGCCACCTTAAACAAGTGTCTGCTATCCCACATTTCTCTCTCTTTATTAACGTATGTAAACAGAATAAAGGTTCTTATGTGGTGCTAAATCCCATTAGCAATCTCTTTATGAATTAGCAGCATTTTAAGTAAGACAGCCATGCAAGCATGACTGAACACAAAGGGTTAACTCAAAAGAAATAGGCTTTTGAAATCCCCGAAGGAATTAACACAATTTCATTCCTGTTATTGTCCTCCCCCATTCTGTTCCTTGCACTAAGGTCTCCATCCCAGTTACACACAGCAACACCTTCCTCGATGGTTCTCAGTTTGGATAACATTTCCCTACACAGAAATAATTTATAATGGAATATTCCCGCCTTCCCCTTCTTTCCAGTGGTGTTTGGAAGGTCACAGGCATGTCCGTGCAGCGTGCACATGCTGGCCCCTGTTCCGCTTCCACCTGAGAGCCCTGGTCCCAGAAACTCATCTATTCTAATTAGAGTCTGAGCTGCCAACCTGATTGAAGGGATCTGGTTACTAGGGAAGGGTAACCCTGACAGCAAAACATCTTCCCTTCAGATTTCACAGTAGCTATGGAATAAAGCCAGGAACAAAGAGCATGAATAGTTTTCACCTACCCGCAATATATCCTCAGTGAGGGTGCCCCTCCCTGGGCCCAGCTCCACCAGCTGGAAGGTGTTTGGTTTTCCCATGGCCATCCATTCACTAATGTACCATATTCCAATTAACTGTCAGTGAGAAACAACACACAGGGTTACAGTAATAACTTCAGCACCTGTGAAAAATCATACCTGCCTTTTGCCTGATAATAACTAAGATAATGTGGTAACATTCTGTCTCCGTATTTTAAAGTTAAGAAGAATTATGATACATAACTTCACATTCTTGTTTTTAAGTATTAAAACTGCTCATTGATTGCTGTCAGCCCAGCAGAAGCAACTATCCATCAGTAAATGTGGGAACTCTGTTCTGGCTGGAGCAAGAACTTCCACTTAGGCTCAAATGCAGGTCACTGTCCAGGTGCCTTTGGCATTTATCAAAGTATCACTCAGAGCAGGATTTATCCGCTCTTCACTACTGGAAACAATACACATACAGAGTGAGCCAGACCAAGCTCTGGAGATTATTTTTGAGGGTAGTTTTCACACTGGAAAACCACCATAACTCTTTTTATTTATAAGCAAGTTCTGTATGAAAGTGTTACTAAGCACAGATGGTGTTTCAGACTATACACATGAAAGGACCTTCAGAAAAACAAAACACCCCTTCCTCCCTCAAAACCCATTTTCCTCTTGGGAAACAACTTAAACCTTATCATTGCTACTGAAGTATTTTGACATTGCTAAAGTATCTGAACACTGGCTTGGAAATCAGTTGGGATGGAAACTGGAAAGGACTCCATTGGGCCATCTGGACGAACCTCCCTGCTCAAGCTGGGTCTTCCTAGAACACGTGGCACAGGATTGTGTCCAGATGGTTCCTGTTGCCAGTGAGGGAAACTGCACAACCTCTCTGGCAATCTGAGTGCCAGTGCCCAGTAAAGAAGCTCATGTCCAGGTGGAACTTCCTGTGCCTCAGTTTCTGCCTATGGTCTCTTGACCTATTGCTTGGCACCACTGAGCAGGGCCTGGAAACATTCTTTTGGCACCTCCCTTCAGATACTCATAAACATTGATGAGTTCCTTCTCAGTGTCTCTTCTCAAGGCTCAGTTCCCTCTGCCTTTCATCGTAAGAGAGATGCTCCAGTCCCTCAATCATCTTTGTTACTCTCCACTGGAGCCACTCCAGGAGCTCCACTGTCTCTTGCCCTGAGGAGCCCAGAACTGGACACACCATCCAGATGTGCCTCGCCAGGGCTGGAGTAGAGGAGCAGGATCACCTCTCTCAATTTATTGGCAGTGCCCTTCCTAATGCACCCCAGGATACCACTGGCCTGCTTGGCCACAAGGATACACTGCTGGCTCATGGACGGCTTGTCGTACACCAGGCTCCCAGCCAGCCCCGCGTGGTTAAATTAAAACAAATTACTTAAGAAGCAAGGCACTGCGTTACCTCTCCGAACACCTGACTTATTTCAGGCGAGGTGATGAAGTCCCCGCTCTCGCCGATGCCGCCGCGGCGCGTGTAGTAACCCTGCGAAGGGGAAGCGGCCACAAGGGCCGGGGTGCGGTGAGTCGGGCCCGAGGCACAGCCCCCACGGCCCGGCCCGGCCCCGGCGCACCTGGCCGGGGTTGGTGAGCGCCTCCCGCATATACTCGGCCACTGTGACGGGACCGCTGGCCCGCAGCTTGCGCGTCAGGTGCCGCAGCATCGCCCCGTCCCCGCCGGCCGCCTCCGGCTGGCCCCCCGCGCCCGAGCAGAGCCGCGCCGCCGCCGCCTGAGCTGTGGGGAGAGGAAGGGAGAGAGAGGGGCTCAGCGGGGCGGGCCCGCGAGGAGCGAGAGGGGAAGCGGGGAGAGGCGGCGGTCACCGTGGGGAGCGGCGGCGGGACGGGGCAGCCGCCGGCGGCCCGCCAGGAGAGCCCGGCGGGCGAGCGGCAGCACCATGGCAGCGACTCCCGCTTCTCTCGCTCCTCGTCCTTCTCCTCTCCGCCCGGTCCCGGCCGCCTGCGTGAGGCCGCGGCACGGGCCGGACACGCGTCAGGCGTGTGCGCGGGAGCCCTTCCGGCGGGCGGCCATGGCGGCGGCGCTCTGGGACTTGGGCGTGCGGGAGCGGAGGAAGGCGGGCGGCGACAGCAGCGAGGAGGAGGGCGACGACGACGGAGATGAAGGAGGAGGAGGCGGAGATGCGGGAGAGTTCACGCTGGACGAGGTGCTGCGCCTCGGCGGCACCAAGGTGAGGGAGCGGGCGGGAGGGAGCGGGAGCACGTGGCGGCCGGGACCCCCCATCCCGGCACGGACCCTTTGCGGGGTCCCACGCAGATGCTGGGAACAAGTTCTTTGCTCAGGGGTGGTGAGGCACTGGGACGGGTTGCCCAGAGAACTTGTGGATGCTCCATCCCTGGAGGAGTCCAAGGCCAGGCTGGATGGAACTCTGAGCAGCCTGGTGCGGTGGAAGGTGTCCCTGCCCATGGCAGGGGGTTGGAACTAGATGGTCTTTAAGGTCCCTCCCCACCCCAGCAATTCTGGGATTCTCTGGGGAACCCTTGGGGAGTCTTGGCAGACCTTGCACCAGATGTGCCCGTGACAGCTGTGCCCTGTCTCCGCAGCAAGATTACCTCATGCTGTGTGCCGTGGACGAGGAGGGCGAGATGGTGGACGGCGGGAAGAAGGACACGATCGATGACCTGAAGGAAGGGGAGCTGGAGGCGTTCGTCAGCTCCCTGGGGCTCAACAAGTATGCAGAGAGTTGCCTGGTGGTGGAGGGGGATGAGGATGATGGCGGCAGCAAGGAGAAAGAGAAGCCTCCAAAGAAAGAGAAAAACAAGAAGCAAACTAACACTCCTTTACCAGAGGGGAAAAAAGGAAAGGAAAAGGCAAGCAGTATGAAAGACAGCAAAAAGAAGCAGGCTGGCGGTGATCAGGGCCAACAGCCTTCAGCAAAGAAAGAAAGGCTGGAAGAAGATTTTGAATTTCATGCTCGGCAAGCAATCCTGATCAAACCGGGGGGCAAGTGGTATGATCTAGAATACACCAATGAATTCTCTCCAGAGCTACAGAATCAGACACTTTTGTCCAAGTATAAGGCCCTGGCCCAAAAGCTGTATGAACATGAGACAGACCTGTTTAAGAATAAGACAGACTATCAGAAGGGGGCCTCTTCAGCGTGGATTAAAACTGTTGTGTCCTCGGGTACCTTGGCTGACAGGATGGCAGCGATGACCCTTCTCATCCAGGACAGTGCTGTCCACAGTCTCCAGTTTGTTGAGAACTTGATAAACCTCATAAAGAAAAAGGGCAGCAGGCAGCAGAGCCTTATGGCTTTAGATACTTTCAAGGAGCTTCTCATTACAGACATCTTACCAGACAATCGAAAGTTGTGGTCTTTCTCTCAGCGGCCGCTTAACAACATAGTGCAGATGTCGAGTGGCAACAAGGATTCAAGAGACAGGCGGTTGATACTTTGGTACTTTGAGCACCACCTGAAGCTGCAGATAGCAGATTTCGTGCAGACGTTGGAAACACTGAGCCATGATTGTCTGACAGCCACGAAATCCCGAGCGCTGGCCGTTTCCCATGAGCTTCTCTGTAACAAGCCTGAGCAGGAGAAAGCCCTGCTGGTTCTGCTCGTGAATAAACTGGGTGACCCTCAGAACAAGATTGCCACCAAAGCCTCTTATCTTTTAGAGACGTTACTTCACAAGCATCCAAATATGAAGGGTGTCGTGTGCAGTGAGGTGGAGAGGCTTTTGTACCGCTCAAACATCAACGTGAAAACTCAATATTATGCTATCTGCTTCCTGAATCAGATAGTCCTCAGTCATGAAGAAAGTGCATTGGCTAACAAGCTGATAACTTTGTACTTCTGCTTTTTCCAGAACTGTATTAAGAAAAAAGATGTCGAATCCAAAATGCTCAGTGCTCTTCTTTGTGGGGTAAACAGAGCTTACCCTTATGCTGAGACTGGTGATGAGAAAGTGAAAGAGCAAATGAACACCTTGTTCAAAGTTCTGCATCTTGTGAATTTCAGTACCAGTGTCCAGGCCCTGATGTTGCTGTTTCAAGTGATGGACTCTCAGCAGACTGTATCGGACAGGTACTACGCAGCACTGTACAAGTAAGTGGCAGGTTTGCATTTTTAGGTAAATTTCATTTTAGGAGGTAGTCACCATTAATTTAAAGTTGTAGAAACACTTAATTTGTTTTTAAGATCTTGCTAGTTTTGTGTTTCATTGGCTAAAATTTCTGATGTTTTGTAGGAGCTGGAAGAAAATGCATGTGATTTCTTTGATTTAACATGAGGATAAAAACAAAAGATAGTGATAGGTCCTGAGAACACAACGTGCATTTCATCCTTTGCCACTCTTCTGGTGGCTTGCTTTACTTCCACATGTTATTTGAAGCTAATTGGTAGCTATTTCTTCTGAAATCAATTTTACAGATACTAGCCTGTAAAGTAATTAGGCCTGTAAATTAGGCCTGTAAATAGCCTAAAATCTTGTTTCTTGGTTTTTTTTTTTTCCTTATTTTGAGGAGGAGGAATATTATCTTACATTTTTTAGATTATTTAATTTCTGTAGCTGGAAAGCCTTGTGTTACAAACATACTGCTTTTTTTCTTGTCCCAGCTGATTGTTTAGACTATGGGATCCTTACAGTCTTCTGTTTAGATGACCAAGGGGAAGTTACTGATTTCTTAAGATGGGAATTCAGGTTCCCTGAGAATGTGCAATGTATTTAAGTGCTTGGCGACCTGGACAAAAATTGGAGTAGAAAACGAACTTGCCAGTACAAATGTCTGATCTGATTGTGAAGTGTGCTGATTTTTAACCATTTTCTTTCTATTATTTAAACATATGAACAAATCAGATTAATTTCTTAACACTGAATATCTCAAATTTTGAAACAGTTTTCATTTGAACTCAGTTTCTTTTTATTTTCTTGCAATATTTTGTTTACTGAGGCAGTTTATTTTTTAATCTTCAGTGTCTCATATATATTGAGAAATACTACACAGCTCTTGACAGTTCAGGATTTATCTTAATGGTTTTGAGTACTGGGGAGCAAACTGTCTCTAGTCTTTTAGATGGCAATCTGAAAAATGTAGATAATTGTTGTTAATAGCAGTTGTTCTCCTGTATGCATTATGACAATCAGTAATATTTTCTCCTGTGTGTCCTGCAGGAAGCTTCTAGATCCTGCTTTAGCAACGTGCTCAAAGCCATCCATGTTTCTAAATTTGGTCTATAAGTCTCTGAAGGCAGATGTGGTGTTACGGCGTGTGAAGGCCTTTGTGAAGAGGCTACTTCAAGTCACTTGTGGACAAATGCCACCCTTTGTCTGTGGAACCCTGTACCTTCTGTCTGAGCTTCTGAAAGTCAAACCAGAGTTAAGGGTCCAGTTACAGGATCATGTGGTATAAGATGATTTCTTTATCCCACTGTTTTTTCAGTAAGGGCTGTTTTCATAAGTGCCTTTCTGTGACCTGTTTATTAGTAACTGCTAAGATGTTTCTTGAGGTGGGGAGGGACCATTATATTTGTATGTTCTAAGCACTAAAGTTCAGTTTTAAGTGCTGTATCAAGGACACAAATCTGTATTTCTTAAACATCGACCATCATTTGTTTAGATTTTTATAAGTAGCTCAAGAACTTTATGTGCATTTTTCTAAAAATTCAGAGTAAATCTGGAAAGGAGAAGCTGTTTGCTAATGTTTTTTATTTTTTAGGAGTCAGATGATGAAGAGTGCTTTAAGGATCAAGAAGAGGCTGAAGAGGATGAAAAATTTGTGGATGCAGACAAAGAAGTAGAAGATGAAAAGAGAAGTACAGTGGAAAGTTCTGCTAAAACAAACAATTCAAATTCAACAGCCTCGTGGGTGCATCATCTGAATATGGGAGGTAAATCAGCAAGTAAATAGATAATTTAACAGCTAAGAGTCCATAACAGTGTCATGTTGATCAAGAGTTGTTGTAAGATCAAGTGATCAGAACATCATTTTAGTTTTTAAACTGAAGTTTGCTTGAAAGCAACCAGTCAGAGCAGTATATCTGTTAACCTCAGCAGTGATGAGAAGACTCTATGACTAGTGTATTTCACTTGATGCAGTTTGTAATAAACACATTATCTGTGCCTTAGTGGTTAACAGGCTTGGAATTCTTTGCTTCCATGTTCAAACACCTTCCTAGCAGTGTAGCCAAAGTTGGGATGTGTAGCTGCTCTCTTGCTTGTGAAGCCTGCTGGAACAGTTTGTCCAGCTTTGAGCTTGTGCCCAGTTTCACTCCTTCCTGAGGCCTTCTGGAACAGGCCAGGGCTTTCAGGGCCTTCCTTGGAAGCAGGTGGGAACTCAGCCTGTGCACCTGATCATGCACTGTGAAGGGCAGCTGAATACAGCCTTTTCTGCTGCCAGATGAACCCCTGGCCTGTCCAGCTGGGAGTGATGGGCAGCGTTACTGTCTTGGGGAAATGAGAATAATACTCATCTTGTAAAGTTGCCTGAGAAAATATAAGTTGTTTCGCTTCCCTCCACCCCTCAGGCAGGAAGAGTGGAGCTTCCTATGATCCCATGCACCGAAGTCCTTTATACTGTGGTGCTGAAAGTACAAGCCTTTGGGAACTGAAGAAGGTAGGACATCCTTGCATTGGTGTTGCTGTGTTTATAAGTGTGGCCCTTGTATGACGAGAGGAAAAAGAACTTGGTTATTCTTGAAGTAGCTGCTTGAGTAACAGTAGAAAGATTAAGGCTGACACGTTCAGCTTTAAGCTTGTATGTTCCATACATTACTGATATTCTTGGGTAGTGAATAGGAATTTTTTAAGTGGAGATTTGGACAATAATAATATTTTTTGACAACTGGACATTAGGTTTGATCACTAAGGCTTTTTAGTGTTGACTTAAATAAAATAGTACGTGAAAATGAATTTAATACAAATAAAATATTCGACCTTGAAGTTCTTCAGTTGTTAAAGGGAATGTCAACCTTGCACTACTATATGTATATCTGTTATTTAGTAAATCACAGAGTGGTCTTACAACATATTTTTTAATTAGAAATAAATGAATGACTCATGTTTTTCAGCTTTCTGAACATTTTCATCCGTCTGTGGCCCTGTTTGCAAAAACAATTCTAGAAGTAAGTGCTTTTGCTAGCTCGTTGCTTTGAAGTTTGATATTTTATGTTTGGTGTCTTTTGCCATCTGAAAAAATACATTATAAAGTCTCCTTGCACTTTGTGGGTAACTGGCAGCTCTGCAGAACTCTATCATACACTCAAATGCCAAACTTTTCATGGAATTACAATGTTATGTGTAAAGGAGAATGCTCACAAAAGTTTTAACATTTGAAGAAAGTAGAAATGTAGGTATTATATGATTCATAAGGTTTTATTAGAGTTTTTTTGTATCTTTTTATTTAATTTTTTTTTGAAATATGGGGAACCGTACTACAGGAACAAATTCTTTTTAGAATACTGGTGTAGTACCATGCCAAAACTGCTCAAACCTACCCAAATATGTATTTAAAATATTTATTCTTCATTTTAATATATGGTATTGAAATGATGTTGAGTATTAACTGCTGTTAGCACGGTACATTGCAAGCCAGTTTATCACTGAAACAGAGTGAAGGAGGTGTGGTTTAGTTAAGCAAATAGTGAAATTGCAAAAAGAAGAACCTGGTCACAGTTATGTGGTGTAGTATCTCCAAGTCTTTATAAAGTATGTTTTAAAGTTGTTCTTGAGCTGATTGAGTCCTCTGTGTTAGATGGTGTCTTTCTAAAATGAAGACCTTAATGGTTTTTGGCTTTTTCCTTCTTTCAGGGAAATCACATTCAGTACTCTGGGGACCCTTTGCAGGATTTCACGTTAATGAGATTCTTGGATCGCTTTGTGTACAGAAATCCCAAACTCAGTAAAGGCAAAGGTAGGCACTTCTCTGTACCATGTGATCTTGGTTATGGCTGTCCTAATTATCATTCTCTCAGATTTGCCTTGTCAAGTATTTGGGGTGCATGTGGTGGAACAGAGGAGTGGGATCAGTCTTCAGGGCTGCAAGAGAGATACCTCCAACCAGGAGTTGACAGTCATACCCTGCTGCCCCTCACACCCTCAGTGCAGAACTGCTCACTTTGCAGGAATAAGCAAGGGACAGGGAGATGTAAACACTACGGAGTGGTTGAGGCTGGAAGGGACCTCTGAAGTCATGGGCTCAAGCAGAGACACCTAGAGCAGACTTTCCAGATGACTTTTGAATGTCTCCAAGAGTGGAGACTCCTCTGCTTCTCTGTGCAAGTGCACAGTTGCCCTCACAGTGAAAAAGTGTTTTCAGATGTTCAGATGGAGTCTCCTTCATCAGCTTAGTGACTCATCACTTGATTCTCTCCAGTATGCCCATGTCTGCCTTATATTGGGGAGCGCAGACCTGGGCACCAGGCTCCAAGTGTGGTCTAACAAGTGCCAGGAATACCATCAGCCTTCTTTGCTGCAGGAACACAGTGCTGGCTCATGGTCAGCTGGGTATCCACCAGAACTACTGGGCTGTTTTTAGCCAAGCTGCTTTCCTGCTGGGCAGCCCCCAGTGTATACTGGTACCTGGGGTTGTTCCTCCTTCAGTGCAGGACTTCACACTTCACCTTGTTAAATTGCAGGAGGTTTCTGTCAGCCCATTTCTCCAGCCTCTTGAGGTCATTATGTATGGCAGCATAACCCACTGCTCTACCACCCACTCCTAACAGTTCTGTATCAATAGACATGAAATAAGAATTCCTTTCTGATTTATATTCTGATACAGAAAACACCAGCAGTGTGGTAATGCAGCCAAAGAAGAAGCAGTTTATGAAGGATATGCAGAATCTTGCAGGTAAGTCAGCCCCTTAAGTCAGTTAGGATTATGATGACTGAAAAATCCTTGGTTGGTTGATGTAGATGTGTCATCTGGACTGTCTGTGCTGTTTGTCTTAGCAATAAAAGGAAATGCCATCCATCAAGAGTGCAATGGTGGTGCCTGATGTTCAGGATCAGACCTCATCTCCTTGTAAGGATGTATGGAATCTCCACAGGTGGAACTTTGCAGCCATTGAATCATTTTAAGAAAAAAAAGACACAGAGAAATCACTTATTCTATAGCCATTTTTATTCTGTTTATTATGATTGAAAGATGGCTTAAATACCAGAAAAATGGGTCTATATAATTACTTAAATCACATTAAGCTCTTTCATTAAATTATATGGATTCCTCCATACAATGCCACAGCTGCAGCTGTTGTTAGGATTAATGTAAGGTGTCTTTGGCACTGTTATTTTGCTAAGAGTCTTCCTGCCTCCAGAAATAAGCTGCCTTTTGTCCAGTCCCACTGTTTCCAACAATCAAGAGCAGGATTTGGTGTGAAAACAGCAGTTAAAAAACCAGAGCAAACTATCAGTAAAACATGCTGCTTGAGGACAGAAGTACCATCTTCTGTGGTAGAGTTGCCATAGCATTCCCAGGGACGTGCTTTTCTGCCAGCCTTGGGTCTGTTGTGTTGCAAAGAGGTTTTAGTTATGCAGATTAGTAAGTACTGATGTGCTTCTGTGGCTGGTTTTATGGCTGGTAAAGCTTAAAATAGGAATTTTAGCCTATACACTTCGTCACATTCTTTAGTTTATTCTGAGTTGAAGGAGCAGACTGAGGATTTAGGGCAGAATTTGGGGAGTTTAAGTGTTTTACAAATGAAACATGATACAAAAATACGGATATAATAATATGGCTACAAAAGTCTGCAGTGGTGGCATGTAGCTGATGTCTGCTGAGGCGAAGGGAGCTGAGATTGCAAATCCTCTGGGACTTTCTGGTGTTCATTTGAAGAGTCCTTCTGTGAGTGTGCTGATCTGGTTTCAGTAACTTGGACCCATGTCACTCAGAAATTATTATAATCTGTGCCTGCTGGGATAATCTGTAGCCTTTCTTCTTTTGATTTATTTCTGAGGAGGAGGGAAGGGGAATGTGAGGGGGTAAAAAGATCCTCCACAGGGAACCTGTGGTCATTACCCTAGTTGATCGGCTGTTGCAGTGTCATGTTTTGCCTCGGTTCCTCAGAAATGGAGGCAGGTTGAGGCTTCATGCCTTCCTCAATGTGCTCAGCTGGTGCATGGTCCTGCCCTGCAGCTCCTGACAAGCATTTATTTCTACTGCTAGGGCATGCTGGGTGGAAGTGATGGCAGTGTTTTAGTGCATGACAGCAGGTTCATCTTACTCCCTACTTGCTTTCCCAGTATTGTTTTGAATGTATTCCTGCAACCCCCTGCCTTGCTGATACATAACTGAGAACCTGGTTAAGGCTGTACCACTTGAGTTTTTCCATAGGGTCTTTTCCATACTTCACACTACAGTATATGCACTGTGTTAGTTTGAAGAAGTTTTCAGATAGGCTCCCCATTACTGAATGGATGACACTGTGTGTACTGCTTCACCTCTGAAAAGAATAACCACCATTTCAACTCGAGGTAAAATCAGTTCTTTTTTTTTTGTTTTTGTAGTCAACAGTAAGGAATTCCGGGCCAAAGATGAAAGCAAAATCCCAGTGGATGAGGTGTTCTTTCACAGGTAATGATTACTTGTGAATATTCATTTTAAGTGTTGTTTTTTTAATGCAATGCCATTAAAACACACTGCATTTCATAAGTATTCTCTGGTATTTCAAGTACTTGCAAATTTTGAGTGACTTAAGATGATAGTGCTTTTCTTGGCCATAATTTTAACATTTGTCAAAAGCGCTTAGGAAAGAATATCACCTATGAACAAAGGCAATTGGGACTTGTATCCAAAATTAAGAAAGTAGATATTATAATAAAGAAGCTTTAAGTAATGGGTAATGGTGAATATCTTATGCAATAGAGGTATATATAATGAAAGCTGGAATAGAATTTGTTTATGTTGTTAGCATCAAGGCTTATTAGAATGGAACAAAGCAAAAAAAACAGGAGCTATTTTTCAGAGTACTTAGTTTTTATTACTCATAGTTCCTTCTGTTTCTTTGAATTTCCTTTCAGTTTATGATATAAAAATGCAGCTGTAGTACTAAAATTGAAGTGATACGCATTTGGCAAAGATTTGTTTTTATTAGATCAGAATACTGGTTACCTCTGAGTGTCTCCTTAGGAAACTAATATTTGAATTAACTTCATCTATTTTAAATTAATTGATACTGTAATATTGAGGAATATAATACTAATAAATAAAATAGTGGTGTTAGTTTTGGGATTAAAGAAAAGCATCTTAGAAATATGCCCCTGTCTGAAAAATTAACAGTATTGCTACATTGAAGATGGCTGAAACTGAGATTACACATTTAAAGTCTTCTGTACAAAGTACTCTTTTGTACATGGTCAAAATTGCATCTGTGTTTGGTGGTTCCTTAACATGAAATGAAGGTGAAAATGGCTGATAGAAGATAAAACTAAGACCCAACAGAAGAGGGCTATGGGAGAAAAGTTAATAAAACTTGATGGGTGAATGTCTTCTTTATTTTTTCCCAATTGTATTCAAGTTGAATTTGATCCTCTCTTCCTTCTCAGTCTGAGGCAGAGTTTTGGATCTTTCTTGTGCCCTTCTATAAATTTGTTATGTTAAAAATAACATCTGCCACCTTTGACCAGTGAAATGTCATTGTTTTAAATATTGCAGTAGTGACTGAGTCTTTGAAAAACAAAGGAAATACAAATCTCTTGATTTTAGTTGTGTTTGAAACCATCACTTAGAATTTTCAACTGGCGACATACATGGGAAAGAATTTACAGATATTTTATTTAAAAAGTCATAAAGATCATTGCCTGTAATTTTATGCCTGAGAGCAATATTTTATTTCAGATTTTATTCGAAGTTCGATAAGAAGAGAGAGAAACAAAAGCGTCTGGATGATGAAGAAAGTGTGGAAGATGTGGATGATGATGAATTTGAAAGAGCATTGGGTAAGGCTGTGTTCTTCCTTGCAGTAACTATCCCAGTATTCCCTGCTTTTTCAAATTATTAGTTTGTCCTTTTTACAGTTCATATTGTGTAAAAGAACCAGATAGAGGAATATGGGAGTGGGAGAAAACTGGCTTTCCAGTTGCCCTTTGTGCTGCTGCAGACAGCAGTTCCTGCCATCTGCTATGCGAGCCAGCGGTGTGGCCATTTGTAAAAGAGGTCTTGCTCCCACTGCTGCAGTAGTCATCTTGTTTGAGTGGCTGGAAATTGTCTGATTTTGAACTTAAACTTATGAGTGGCAGTTCATGCCCTTTCATTCTTTTCCTAATGTAGTCTGAGTAACCTTTTCTAACAGCATGTGACATTTGCCTCTCTTTTTTCTTTACTGCTTGGCCTTTTTCAGTCTTGCTTACAGTTTTTCTCATAGTTTGTAACATCTTTCATAAGGTTATGAGTTCAGTAAGGTCATTGGCAAACTTCTGAAGTAGCCTTAGCTCTTCCTGTAGCAGGTACTTTGCTTTGGAATTAGTGTATAATTTGTTCTGGCATTTAAATTTGTTATTGTACCAGAAAATGTCCATTATTTTATTATTTAAAATTTTACTTATATGTATTTAAAAAAAAAATCCAGTTAGCTCTCTATAACTGTTTTGTACAGTATTTTGAGAGAATTCTACATTCTTTTATCAATTAATGTGGTCTTAGTTATGACAAGAATCTGTTACTAATTGCATTTGTCTTTTATTGTTAGTATCTCTAATGAGAATTTGCTTCATAAATTCAGATGCTTAAAATAATGACCCTATATCTAAAAATTAGATATTTTGCAATGCTAGAATCATAGCATGGGTTGGGTTGGAAGGGACCTTAAAAGATCATCTCATTCCATCCCTCCTGCCATGGGCAGGGACACCTCCCATTAGACCAGGTTGCTCAGAGCTTCGTCCAACTTGACCTTGAACACTCCCAGGGATGGGGCATCCACAGCTTCTCTGGGCAACCTAGTTCTAGTGCCTTACTACCCTCACAGTAAAGAATTTTTTCCTATTACCTAAACTCTCTTTCAGTTTGAAGCCATTTCCTCTTGTCCTGTCACTACATGCCCTTGGAGAAAGTCCCTCTCCAGCTCTCTTGTAGCATCCTTTAGGTACTGAAAGGCCGCAATAAGGTCACCCTGAAGCCTCCTCTTCTCCAGGCTGAACAACTTCAGTGCTAGGAGAGGTGCTCCAGCTCTCTGTTGTCTTTGTGGCCCTCTTCTGGACTTGCTCCAACAGGTCCATGTACTTGCTGGATGCAATGACTTCATATTTCTTTGCTTGTTTTGTAATAATAACATTTTTCTTTATCCCTAGATACATTTGAAGCTGCTGATAATGCCGTTTTTGGCCAGGATGACCTTGATTTTGCTGGGTAAGACTTCAGATTGGTTCTTACTCCTCTTGTCTGAGTATCTACATAGAGTTTTACGCTGTGAAACTAGATAGACCTTTTTCAGAAAGGCTCAGAATATCACCTTGCAAAAACGGCAGTATCAGTTTTACACTGAGTAATGCTGGCATTCTGCATGTCCCATAATGGATCATGATGACCTTGGGATGCTTATAGTCCTTACATGAAACCTGCAGTATTGGATTGTATTAATTAATTAATTAATTAATTGTTTATTTTATACAATGGAGTGATCCAGTAAGCAGTGTAAAATCTTGTTTTCCCTTGTCTCAGGTTTCTATTTGAGAATTACCAAGTACAGAAGGATGCAGAATGAGCCATAATGGCACTGCTGCTGTAAGGACTGTTTGTAGCCAGACCTAACACAGTTCATAAGCTCTGTGAGATCCAGAGTCACAGAGCTCAGTTCTCCTGAAGTCAGCATTTTCCTTGATCATAGAGTCATTTAGGTGGGAAAGGACTTTTAAGTTCATTAAGTCCAATTGTAAATGATTAAGTAGCCTCTATTTTACTCAAACTATCTATAATGCAGCATTTGAATTTGTACAGAGACTTTTTCCCTTGAGGTGACAGGAGAATTAAAGTCTAAACTCCTAGTGGAACCTGAAACATTTTTGTGATCTTGACTGGTGTTTAATAGAGCAGTTGGTGTGTTTTACAGCAAAGACTCTGGAAACGAGCAAAAGACACAGAGGAGGTAAAATGCTGAAGCTGACATTTCTGCTAATTTCAGAATAGGATTCTCTCCAGAACTTCTTAAAATGGTTGACTTTTATAATACAACTGCCTTTACTAATGTTGAAAACATACCTGAGTGTATAATACGTATATTTTGTGTTGCAGCCTACATTTCCAGTAGTATGCAATGATGTTGAACTTCCCTAACATAGTGTTTGCTATTAGATAGATGTCATCTAGATGCAGACAGTATTTTTCCACATGAAATGCTAAGCTTGTTACATCTTCTTTTAGTAATATAAAAAAAAATCCCAAAGGTGGCAAGAAAGGCCAAAGTGGTGAGGGATCTGGTGCTGACTGGGAGGATTCTGATGATGAAGATGACTTCAGTGATCTGGATGATGAGGAAGTCTCCTTAGGAAGTATGGAGGAAGACTTTGAAGAGGATATGGATGAAGCGGGAGGTGTATTTATGGATGTGTCTGAAGATGATAACGACCTAGGTAAAGTGCCATTTATTACAGAAAAACAAGAAGAAGAAGCTTTAAAAACAGATTATCTAATATGTAACTACATATGCAACTTCCAATGTAGTTACCTAGGTGGGAAGCTTGGCTTTTAAGGGAAGAAATGACAAGTCCTTCTCTGTAAAATGAAGTTTTAAGAGAAGCATTTCCTGGCACAATCTCCTAGGCAAGAGTGGGAATTAGGCATCTGGATATAAAAACTTCCAAATGAGACATGTTTCTTTCATTCTGAAAATATTGGCATAACAAAAGTAGCTTTATACACAAATAACTGGCTTCAGTATGCAGAAATACTAAAAGAACTCAAGGACAAAAATAAAAAAACATGGTTATTGATAATTTTTGTATTTCTTTAGACATAGCTAATACTGTTTTTTTTTTTTTTAGATGAAGTAACTTTTATTTAAGTGGCTGTCTCACAAATAACAGCTTATCATGTAATACTTTGAAATATTTATTATTGTAATGCACTCAAGTTTTTATTACCACTGTAGTAGTAACTGGTTCTTGCACCTACATGGTTTTATTTTTTCACCTGAAAAGCACAGTTTACACAGAATATAGTGCATGTGGCTGGAAAAGCACAGAATAATGGACTACTTCAATGAATAACTAAAGGTCACAGGAAGGTGACTGAGGGTAGAGGAGGTAAACTGTTCATACAGTTGTTAACACCATCTTTCATGAGACTGTTATTTCACCAAACTTACCATGCAGACATTAGAGATTTACCTAACACCTGCTTTTAGCTTTTGTATTTTATTTATCTTAGTATCATTCCCCATTCCCTTCTGGTGCTGTGGAAAAAAAGCATAAAGAACAGCACACCACAGATGAATTTTTAATTGTCTAGCTTGGAGAAATACTAGATTTGCTTGTGTGCACTGCCTTTTAAAGACTTGGACCATTATGACAAATATGCCTAAAAAGGAATTTTAGTCTCTGCTGCACTTTAAATATATGTACATGGTGTGAGAATTGGAGACTGATGTAAATGGTTTTTTTTTCTATCAGACCCGAACAATGACAAGCAACTGAAATCTGTCAGTAAAAAGGGCAAGAAAAAGAAAGATACGAATTTTGTGGGATCACTGGAAGGTAAGAAAAAACTGACATGAAAGCTTAAGACAAATAAAAAAATCAGAGTGATTTACTACAGTAGATGATCACATTTGGGATCTAGGTTCAGGTTTGAATAAAGCATAAATGAAAAGGAGGTTGTCCCCCAACCAGCATAATTCAGAGTAACAATCTGCTGTTGAAGAGCTGAGAGTTGAAGGAGGAATTTTGAAGAAGGATGGAGTTGTACTGGTGGTTTGTGCATCTGTTACTCACACCTGGTGCACAGATTTGTGCTGTTTAATTCTTGTTTGGAAACTTTTTTTTTCCCTTAGGGGAGGTGCGGAACAAAGATTTCCAACATAGCTAATTCAGATGATCTCGTTAAGAAAAGTTCTAAAAATTTAAAACATAGTAAAACTTTGTTTTAGTGTCTTTGGGAACTTGAAATTGTGTCTCATTAGAATAATACTCTGTTTGAAGGATCCAGCCGAGGAAAGAAGAGAAAACTCCAAGATGCTGGTATACTGGCATCTGCAGAAGAGGTGAGTTTGATCAGAGCTTAACAAAAAGTGATCAAGCATTTTACCTGTTGCTTTGTAACAGAATACTAAAATTTTTCTCTTTAAAGTTTGGCTGTCTGCTGGATGAAAACGCTGGGTCTAAGTTTGACAATATCGGAATGAACGCCATGGCCAACAGAGATAATGCAAGTAAGTATGTGCTGCAAGCAGCAGACAGGTTGTAATGCTGTAATTTACTTCTTTCCCTTCAGGTTCTGTACTTGAAATGATGAACCACCTTTAATTGGAATACAGGGTCAGAAACCACACAGCAGGAACAGTAGCTCAATGTCAGTAAGACGTGATAGTTTTCTCCAGTGATGAGAGATGCCCAGTGCTAAATATTAACTGGGAGTAGTGGAGTGAATAAGGCCTCAGAACAGAGGGAGAGGTAGTCCTTAGCCCTTTCACACTGTAAATAGGGACAGGCAGGATGCTCTTTGTCAGGCATTCATGTGAATTCTGCTTCAGTAAAGTCCCCTTGATTCCTTGGGAATGGAAGGCCTAAGGTATGGCTGTCTTTTCCTACCTACTGGACTGTCTCCTTGCAGTATCAGTGAAGCAGAAAGTAGTTTCCCCAAAATAATTCTAACTAATGAAATGTATGTATGCCAGTTGAATAAAGCTTTGTAAAGCTTTTACAAGTCTTGATGGTGTCACTTGAAAAATGTTTGGAGCACTCAAACACGGCTTCTAACACAAGCACTAGTAAAATACAAAACAATGTCTAGAACTCTGAGATGGTAGGGTTTGTTTTGTGAAATGAAAAAACCCACAGCTTTCTCAAAAAACAAATGGCAGTTTGCACTTTATTAACTTTTATAAATACAGTAGTCAAGTTTTAACTTTCACATGATTGATCTGTATGCCACATCATGGTCAGAGGTATCCATCGGCTCCTTATTTCTCACCTTTCCTCCTACAGATGTCAAACAAATCCAGTGGGAAATAGAGCGTGACAAGTGGCTTCACAACAGGGATGTGAAAAGCATCATCAAAAGGAAGAAACAATTCAGGCACAGAGGGCTGAAAAACAAGTACAAAGGCAAGAAATCAAGAAGATGAACTGGACGTTTTGATGTGGACATTTTAAAAACAATTATTCTTAAATAGCTTTTTATTTAATCACACATCTCTCTTACTTCAGTTCTTGCTGCTTAACCATGTCATTTGGTCATTCTCCCTTATGCCGTGAATTCCAGACCACTCATTGGATTTGTAATAAACTGAAAAACAGGAAAATCCATGTCAACTCCCAGCTAGACATCTCTGAAGAGGAGCCCCTTTGTGGCTAGTTTTATTCAGTGTATAGCCCTTGAGTTCTGAGGTCTCTGTCCAACAGTCTGGCACTCCAGCCACACCTTAACAATAAAAAATTCTGCAGTGTCTCCTGGGGACGGTTTTAAGCAATACTAAGATCGGTTTTATACATTAAGATGCAACAGAAGCTTCAGCCATCCTTCTGAAGCCAACGACTACAAACCCACCTTCCAGAACTGATGGAAACCTCTTCTGCATTGTGTATCTGAAATCTGACAAGAAAGATAAATCACAGTTACTTTCCCAGCATACATTAAGATGAATAATTAAATGCACTATTTTTCTAACTAGATTTGTTTTATTGACATTTGTTTGAGCTCTTTAGTTACAGCCACCATTAAAGTGATAGGAACTTATTTTTTAAAAATTACAGAGACTGCATCCATGTTACTCATACATGCAGCCCCATCATCACAGTGTTTTCTGAGCTTCCTCACAATTGTGATAACCAAGTCCAAGCCACAGATTCACAGGAAGCTGCATGCCTCTCATAGACTGACATGCAAATAAAACCAGGGAAAACTGCTTTGTTTCCTTGTGCAGATTTAGATGTTCACTGAATCGTTCCGTGGGCCGCTCTGACAATCCAGTAGAAAATCACAACAGGTTGATGCTATTTTAATTAAATTTATAGCAGCTCATAAAAGGATGTTATCCATTCTAGTACTAACACAAAGAAAGCAGTAAAAGCCTCACTGAGTTTACTGAGCTGTTAGATTAGTTCACTGCACCTTACGGAACTGCAATTGAAGATAATATGCAAATGCACGTAAGAAATAGGACCTAGAACAAAAAAGAGGAGAAAAAAACTCCAAAGATGAATGCCCAGCACTAAGTTACAATAACAGGCTGAAAACATCTGTTCTCGATGTTTTTGTTACATGTGTTTTCTAATAAAAATGCAAAGATGGCTGAAATTTAACAGCCCGATCGTCTGGATCTTGGAAAACAAATACGAACTGATGTATAGCTGAAGCTCGGCTTGAAATTGGCATGAAGACCACACCACTGCTGAAATCGGTGGACTCTTGCCCAGCCAAAGCAGCAGCTACCTTTTGGCTCGCCCTGACCCTGCAGGTAGCAGGACAGGCTTTTTTCCCGCAAGGACACAGACCTGTGGAAACAGTGCTGCACCCTGCAAAGCCCTGCATGCAAAGTAAGGCCGCTGCTCTACAGAGCAAACCTCCTTGTAGCAACCAAACGGGTTCTTCGCTCATTATTTCGGTGTTACCTGGACACGGAGTTGTAAATCTAAGGGACCTGAGGGACTGAAGCTAAATAATCCGGAAGATGACGCTGGCCACCTCCTGCCAGCCGGGTCTGCCCTCGACCTGGGAAACGTCACATCACAGAGGCTGCGAGACCCAGACACGGCCGGGGCATCCCTTCAAGCGCTCAACATCTAAAACAGGACCGATCAATTCCTGCCTCATTTGTGGACAGCCTCTCTCCCTTTTAAATCCTTATCTGCCCCGCCGCTGTTACTATAAAAGCGCACGGGATTCGTCTTTGTTGCTGGTGCTGTCACGTGCTGCCTCCCGAAGGATTGCTCGCGGGCTTGGGTTTGTATAACTACAACAGCAGCTCGTTCTTCAGAGGTAAATCCTAGCCCAAGCCAACCCTGTGTGCCTGCACTCACTGACCCCAACAGGGCAGGATTTCCTCACAAAACCCGGGCGGGGGCGCGGCGGCCCCCGCGCGGAGGAGCCTCCCCTG